>QGQJ01000137.1:0-136594 GCA_003206725.1 Blastomyces emzantsi
GCCGCGCTCTCGATGATCCCGACCTCCACGGGTGCCGCCAAGGCCGTCGGCCTGGTCCTGCCGGAGCTGAAGGGCAAGCTCGATGGCACCGCGATCCGCGTGCCGACCCCGAACGTCTCGGCGGTGGACCTGGTGTTCACGGCCAAGCGGGCAACCTCGGTCCAGGAGATCAATGACGCGATCAAGGCCGCCGCCGCCGGCCCGCTCAAGGGCGTGCTCGGCGTGACCGACCGGCCGAACGTCTCGATCGACTTCAACCACGACCCGCATTCCTCGACCTTCCACCTCGACCAGACCAAGGTCATGGACGGCACCTTTGTGCGGATCCTGTCGTGGTACGACAACGAGTGGGGCTNNNNTCATCCCGGGATGACCGACGCTTCGCAGGGTACGTCGAGCGGACAGGGCGCCGTCGTGACGCCCGCGCCGAAACCCGTAGCCCCCCCGCCGGCCGCGACGCCGGTCGCCACAACGCCGGTCGCCACGACGCCGTCGCAGGGGCTGCCGGCCAGCCATCTCCTCGACCAGCTCGCGCGCATCGAGGACAAGTGCTCGCGGATCGAGGACAAGTACGCCCGCTCCGAGGCGCTGCTGTCCCGGGTCGAGGATAAGGTCGAGAACGCCGCCAACCGGATGAACGAATCCGCCCGGCAATCCGACCTCGCCGCCCTGCGCACGGAGATGCGCGGATTGGCCGACCGCACCCGGCGCCTCCCCGGCACCGGGGCGCTGGTTCTGACCGCGGTGATCACCGCGATCCTGACCGTCGTGCTGATGGTCGCGGTGCAGCGCCTGAACCTCGACCGCCTGATCCCGGCGCCGGCCGCCACCACCGGCACCACCGTCCAGTAATCCCGACCCGCACAGGACTGCATGAGCGCCTTCCGCACCCTCGACGACGCCGGTTCCCTCACGGGCAAGCGCGTGCTGATGCGCGTCGATCTCAACGTGCCGATGGAGAACGGCCGCGTCACCGACGCGACCCGCATCGAACGCGTCGTCCCGACCATCCGGGAAATCGCCGACAAGGGCGCCAGGGTGATCCTGCTGGCCCATTTCGGCCGCCCCAAGGGCAAGCGCGAGCCGAAGGATTCCCTGGAGCCGGTGGTGCCGGCGCTGAGCCAGGCGCTCGGCCGGCCGGTCGCCTTCGCGGCCGACTGCGTCGGCGACGATGCGGCCCGGGCGGTGGCGGCCCTGAAGGACGGTGAAATCCTGCTTCTGGAAAACACCCGCTACCACGCCGGCGAGGAGAAGAACGACCCCGCCTTCGCCGACGCGCTCGCGGCTAACGGCGACGTCTACGTCAACGAGGCCTTCTCGGCCGCCCATCGCGCCCACGCCTCCACCGAGGGCCTGGCCCATCGCCTGCCGGCCTATGCGGGCCGCGAGATGCAGGCCGAGCTCGAAGCCCTGACCAAGGGCCTGGAGGCGCCGCAGCGCCCGGTGATCGCGCTGGTCGGCGGCGCCAAGGTGTCGTCGAAGATCGACCTGCTGGAGAACCTCGTCGCCAAGGTCGACATGCTGGTGATCGGCGGCGGCATGGCCAACACGTTCCTGCACGCGCAGGGCAAGGCGGTGGGCAAGTCCCTGTGCGAGAAGGACCTCGCCGAGACCGCCACCCGCATCCTGGCGGCGGCCGAGAAGGCCGGCTGCCGGATCATCCTGCCGGTGGACGCGGTGGCGGCCACGGAGTTCAAGGCCCAGGCCCCGCACGAGACCGTGCCGGTGGATTCGGTGCCCGAGGGCAGCATGATCCTCGATGCCGGGCCGCGCTCGGTTTCCGAGATCAACGCCGCCATCGACGGCGCCAAGACCCTGGTCTGGAACGGCCCGCTCGGCGCCTTCGAGCTCGCGCCCTTCGACGCCGCCACGGTGGCCGCTGCCAAGCATGCGGCCGGGCGCACCAAGGCCGGCCAGCTCGTCTCGGTTGCGGGCGGCGGCGACACTGTGGCTGCCCTGAACCACGCGGGCGTAGCCGCCGACTTCACCTACGTCTCGACCGCGGGCGGCGCCTTCCTCGAATGGCTCGAGGGCAAGGCCCTGCCGGGCGTCGAGGCGCTGCGGGCCAAAGGGTGAGAACCGCGCGGCGGCATCGGGTGCTGGCCCGACGACGCCGCGCACCTATCTAAAGCTTGGCCTTCGCCGGCTAGGGGCGTGTCGATGAGCGAGACTTTGGAAACCGTCACGATCGAGATCCTGAAGGAAATGCAGGCGAAGATCGTGCAATCGCGGACCGAGACCCTGGCTCGGCTCGACAGCCTCGAAGCCACCATACCGGCGGATCAGAGCAAGGCGATCGCCTTGCTCGCGACCATGCGCGCCTCGGCCAGCGAGTTCGATGTCTGTGTCAAGGACATCGACAACCTGATCGCCGGCCTGGAAAACGAGGCACACTAGATTTCCGTCGCCGTGGGCGATCGGGCGGACCACCAGACGGTAAGCGGGAAGACAGACGACGATGGCACGGATCACCCTCAGGCAGCTTCTCGACCACGCCGCCGAGCACGAATACGGCGTGCCGGCGTTCAACCTGAACAACATGGAACAGGGCTTGGCGATCATGGCGGCGGCCGATGCCACCGACTCGCCGGTGATCCTGCAGGCGAGCCGCGGTGCCCGCGCTTATGCCAACGACGTCGTGCTGGCCAAGCTGATCGACGGCCTGGTCGAGATTTACCCGCACATCCCGGTCTGCATGCATCTGGACCACGGGAACAACGAGGCGACCTGCGCCACCGCGATCCAGTACGGCTTCACCTCGGTGATGATGGACGGCTCGCTCAAGGCCGACGGCAAGACCCCGGCCGACTACAACTACAATGTCGAGATCACCCGCAACGTCACCAAGATGGCCCATTGGGCCGGCGTCTCGGTCGAGGGCGAGCTCGGCGTGCTCGGTTCGCTGGAGAGCGGTCAGGGCGAGGCCGAGGACGGCCACGGCGCCGAGGGCACGCTCAGCCACGATCAGCTGCTCACCGACCCAGACGAGGCGGTGAAGTTCGTGGAGGCCACCAAGGTCGACGCCCTCGCGGTCGCCATGGGCACCAGCCACGGCGCCTACAAGTTCACCCGGAAGCCGGACGGCGACGTGCTGGCGATGAACGTGATTGAAGAGATCCACCGCCGCCTGCCGACCACCCACCTGGTGATGCACGGCTCCTCGTCGGTGCCGCAGGAGCTGCAGGACATCATCAACCAGTTTGGCGGCCAGATGAAGCCGACCTGGGGCGTGCCGGTCGAGGAGATCCAGCGCGGCATCAAGCACGGCGTGCGCAAGATCAACATCGATACCGACAACCGGATGGCGATGACCGGTCAGATCCGGAAGGTGCTCACCGAGAACCCGTCCGAGTTCGACCCGCGCAAATACCTGAAGCCCGCCATGGAGGCGATGACCAAGCTGTGCAAGCAGCGCTTCGAGGAGTTCGGCACCGCCGGCAAGGGCTCGAAGATCCGGCCGATCTCCGTCTCCGAGATGGCCAAGCGCTACGCCAGCGGCGCGCTGGATCCGATGATCGGCGCGCAGTAACGCGCCGGCCGGCCGGTTCGATGAGCAGCCAACAGCGCCTCGCCCTGCTCGGGCCCCACAACCTGGATGCCGACGGCATCGACGCCTTCGCGGCCGCGCTCGACGCGGCCTGCAAGGCGGGCGATGTCGCGGCCGTGATCCTGCGGCTGGCCGCCACCGACGAGCGCGGGCTCACCGCCCGGGTGAAGCAGATCGCGCCGATCACCCAGGGCTGCGGCGCGGCGCTGGTGGTGGCCTGCCCAGGCTTCACCGGCGACCTCGTCTCGGTGGCGACGCGGGGCGGCGCCGACGGGGTGCATGTCGACAAGCCGCGCGACCTGAAGGACCTGCGCGACCGTCTCCGGGACGGCCGCATCCTCGGCGCGGGCGGCCTAGAGACCAAGCACGGCGCCATGGAGGCGGGCGAGGCCGGCATCGATTACCTGATGTTCGGCGGCCTCTATCCGGACGGTGTCGCCCCCGAGGCTGAGACCGTGCTGGCCCGGGCCGAATGGTGGGCCGAGATCTTCGAGACGCCCTGTGTCGCGGTCGCCGCGGCACCGGACGAGATCGGACCGCTCGCAGCCACCGGTGCCGAGTTCGTCGGCCTGGAGAGCGGCCTATGGCTGAACGAGCCCGACGCCGTGGCCCGGGCGCAGGCCGTGCTCGCGGGACAGGCCGCGTGAGTCTTCGCGTCCTGCGTTTCGCGGTGCTCCTGGTTGCGGTGCTGCCTGTGCCGGCGCTCGCCGCCCCGGGCCCACTCGATCCGGCCAAGACCGCCGCTCCGTCCGACAAGAAGACGACGCCGGAGCTTCCGAGCCCCTACACGCCGAACTATTCCCGGGGGGCCGTTCCCCCCAGTAACGGCCAGCCGGCCGATCTCGCCTACGGCGCCTATCAGCGCGGCCAGTACGTCACCGCCTTTCGGGAGGCGACCAAGCGCATCGAGGCGAACCCGAAGGATGCGGCGGCGATGACGCTGCTGGGCGAACTCTACAACCAGGGTCTCGGCATCAAGCAGAACCCCGTGAAGGCGGCCGAATGGTATCGCCTCGCCGCCGCCCAGAACGACGCCGCCGCGATGTCCTCGCTCGGCCTGATGGCGCTCGACGGGCGCGGCATGCCCAAGGACCCGAAGGCCGGCCGGCGCTGGCTGGAGCAGGCCACCGCCAACGGCTCGGCCACGGCGGCCTACAATCTCGGCCTGATCCTGATCGGCACCGGCGCCACCGCCGACGAGGCCGCGGCCGCCGCGCAGTTCCGCAAGGCCGCGGAGGCCGAGATCGGCCCGGCCCAGCACGATCTGGGCGTGCTCTATCTCCAGGGCCGCGGCGTCCCCAAGGATGCCAGCCAGGCGGCCCAGTGGTTCCGGCGCGGCGCCGATAACGGCGATCTCGCCAGCGAGGTCGAGTACGCGATCCTGCTGTTCAACGGCAACGGCGTGACCAAGGACGAGCGCTCGGCCGCCCGGTACTTCCTGCATGCGGCGTCCCGCGGCAACGCTATCGCGCAGAACCGCGTCGCCCGGCTCTACGCGGTCGGCCGCGGCGTCGCCAAGAACCCGATCGAGGCCGCGGCCTGGAACCTCGCCGCCGCCGCGCAGGGCCTGTCCGACGCCTGGCTGGACCAGACCCTGTCCGGGCTCAGCGGCGAGGAGCGTACCCGCGCCGAGCGGCTGGCCAACGAGCGCATCGAGCAGCGCTGACGGCAGGCCTGGCGCGGAAAACTCGGGGTTAACGCGCTCGGTTTCCCCAATCAGAGGCCTCATCCTGAGGTGCGCGGCGATCAAAGATCGCTGGGCCTCGAAGGAGGCCTCCGGTTGCGTCGGCGATCTCTGGAGGGCACCTGCGAGGCCTCCGCTACGCTTCGGCACCTCAGGATGAGATGTTCTGTCGGGAAATGCGTTCGCCGGGCGAACAGACCTGCAGCCTACCCCTCCGCCTTCGACCAATCGACGCCGGCTTCGAGCTCCGGAAGCAGGACCACGCTCTCCTGCTCGTTCGGGTCGGTCCGGGCAATCACCGCGGTCACCGGCTCGGTCTGGCTGCGGTTGTAGGGCAGGTGCGGCACGTCGGCGGCGATGTAGACGAACTCGCCGGCGCCAGCGATCACGTGATGCTCCAAGCGCTCGCCCCAGAAGCAGCCCGAGATGCCGGACAGGACGTGGATCGCAGTCTCGTGCGATTCGTGCTTGTGGGCGTGGGCGCGCTCGCCGGGCGGGATCTCCAGGAGCTGGAGATGCAGGGCCTTGGCGCCGACCGCCTCCGCCGAGATGGCCGGGCGGTAGATATGGCCCTGCTTGCCCCGGAACGGCGCGCTCTCGCGCAGCACCATCAGGCCCGGCCTCCGGGTTTCGGATTCGTCGCTCATCATTCCCCCACCTTAAATGCGGCATCCACGGGGATCTGCATGCCGTTGACGAGGGCGTTGGTCTGGTTCGCCATGCCGACCACCGCCAGGAACTCGCCGTGCTGCTCCGGGGTCAGGCCCTTCGCGCCCGCCGCGGCGGTGTGCGAGTGGATGCAGTAGGGGCAGCCATTGGCGATCGAGACCGCGATATAGACCAGTTCCTTGGTCAGCGGGTCGAGGCTGCCCGGTCCCATCACGGTCTTGAGGCTGGCCCAGGTCCGCTCCAGCAGGCTCGGATCGTTGGCGAGGCCGCGCCAGAAGTTGTTGACGAAATCCGAGCCGCGGGTCGTCCGGATGTCGGCGAACACCGCCCGCACGCGCGGATCGGCCTCCGCCTCGGCGTCGCTCCACAGCTTCACGGTGGCCATCGGTCCCCTCCCCGCCTCAGAGCTTGCACGCGCCCTCGAGCGCCCGGTTCTCGGCCTCGGTGAACAGCCGCGAGCGGATATGGAAGCGCTTTTCCCGGCCGTTTTCCAGCGAGAACATGCCGCCGCGTCCCGGGACTACGTCGAGCAGGATATGAGTGTGCTTCCAGACCGCGAATTGCGAGCGCGAGATGTAGAAGTCCGCGCCGCCGACGGTGCCGAGATGGACGTCGCCGTCGCTGATGATGAAGTCGCCGACCGGGTAGCACATCGGCGAGGACCCATCGCAACAGCCGCCGGATTGGTGAAACATGACCGGTCCGTACTCGGAGCGGAGCTCGTCGATCAGCGCCAGAGCAGCCGGCGTGGCGGTCACCCGCAGCGGCGTCCCGTCTGCGCCGGTTTGCTCCGCGGTGGTGGCGTCGTTCGTCGAAACGGCGGTCATGCGTCACTCCGATCCTGATTGATGGATATGCGTGCTGGAATGCTAATTTCTACAGCCAATTTCTTTGGGGAAGCCGGTTTGCCTCCGGCTCTCCCACCCGCCCCCTCATCCTGAGGTGCGAGCGCCGCGAGCCTCGAAGGAGCTTTCCGGGAGGCTTTGTGATCCCTGAAGAGCTCCTTCGAGGCCTCCGCTCCGCTGCGCGCCTCAGGATGAGGGAAGAGGTTTGTAAAGTCCGCGCGTTCAAGACGGCGTCGCGAAGCCCATCGGCCCAAACCAAACAAACAAAAAACCCCGGCCGTGGGGCCGGGGTGAAGTCAGCTCGGGGGATGACCCGGACCGGAACTCAGAAGAAGCCGAGTTTCTTGGCCGAGTAGCTGACCAGCATGTTTTTGGTCTGCTGGTAGTGATCGAGCATCATCTTGTGGGTCTCGCGGCCGATGCCGGACTGCTTGTAGCCGCCGAAGGCCGCGTGGGCCGGGTAGGCGTGGTAGCAGTTCGTCCAGACGCGGCCGGCCTGGATCGCCCGACCGAAGCGGTAGGCGCGGGTGCCGTCGCGGGTCCAGATGCCGGCGCCGAGGCCGTAGAGGGTGTCGTTGGCGATCGACAGCGCGTCGGCATCGTCCTTAAAGGTCGTGACCGACAGGACCGGCCCGAAGATCTCCTCCTGGAAGATCCGCATCTTGTTGTGGCCTCGGAACACCGTCGGCTTCACGTAGAAGCCCTCAGCGAGCTCGCCGTCCTTGACGTTGCGCTCGCCGCCGGTGAGCAGCTGCGCACCTTCCTGGCGGCCGATATCGATGTAGCTGAGGATCTTCTCCATCTGCTCGCCCGAGGCCTGGGCGCCGATCATCGTCGCGGGGTCGAGCGGCGAGCCCTGGGTGATCGCCTCGACCCGCTTGATCGCCCGCTCCATGAAGCGGTCGTAGATCGACTCGTGCACGAGCGCGCGGCTCGGGCAGGTACAGACCTCGCCCTGGTTGAGGGCGAACATGGTGAAGCCTTCGAGGGCCTTGTCGAAGAAGTCGTCGTCCTCGTTGGCCACGTCGGCGAAGAAGATATTCGGCGACTTGCCGCCCAGCTCCAGGGTCACCGGGATCAGGTTCTGCGAGGCGTATTGCATGATCAGGCGGCCGGTGGTCGTCTCACCGGTGAACGCGATCTTGGCGATGCGCGGCGAGGAGGCGAGCGGCTTGCCGGCCTCGAGACCGAAGCCGTTGACGATGTTGATCACGCCCGGGGGCAGCAGGTCGGCCAGCAGCTCCATCACCACGAGGATCGAGGCGGGGGTCTGCTCGGCGGGCTTGAGCACGACGCAATTGCCGGCCGCGATCGCCGGGGCGAGCTTCCAGACAGCCATCAGGATCGGGAAGTTCCACGGGATGATCTGGCCGACGACGCCGAGCGGCTCGTGGAAGTGATAGGCCACCGTGTCGTGGTCGATCTCGGAGATCGAGCCTTCCTGCGCGCGGACGCAGCCGGCGAAGTAGCGGAAATGGTCGATCGCCAGGGGGATGTCGGCGTTGGTCGTCTCGCGGATCGGCTTGCCGTTGTCCCAGGTCTCGGCGAGCGCGATCAGATCGAGGTTCTCCTCCATCCGGTCGGCCATCTTGTTGAGGATGCGGGCGCGCTCGGCCGGCGCAGTGCGGCCCCAGGCTTCCTTGGCCGCGTGGGCGGCGTCCAGCGCCTTGTCCACGTCGGAGGCATCGGAGCGGGCCACCTCGCAGATGACCTTGCCGGTAATCGGCGAGGTGTTCTCGAAATAGCGACCGGCGGTCGGGGCGACCCATTGGCCGCCGATGAAATTGTCGTAGCGGGCCGAGAAGGGTGACTTCGTCCGGGCGTCGCCGAGGAATTCCGGCTTGTTCATGGCTCTGTTCCCTCCATAAGCCCCGGCCTCGCGAACCGCGGCTCTTGGGCTGAAGCTGGTACGCGGACCGCCGCTTATCTCAGGTCGGTCCGGTTCGGCTCGGATGGCAGCCAATGGCTTTTGGCCTGCCGAATCAAGGTGGACTTTTGGCCAGTGCGCGAGTCGGGCGAGTCTACGCCCTCCTGTCCAGGATCGCGAGGGGACAATTTTGGACCGGTTCTGAAGTGCCCGCCAGCGACGCGAAGACCGGCCCGTCGCGGCGCCCAGCCGACGATTGCTCGGCCAACACTGTCGTATTCGCGCAAAGACGGTATGCTGACCTTAAGCGTTAGCTAGGCCGACGCCTGGGACGGTTCTCAGGGGCCCAGGGCGAACGGCAGGGCGAGCATCGCCAGCGGCAACGCCGCGACAGCGGCGGCTCGCAGCCAGGCCGGCCGATAGGACATCACCGCCACGACCAGCAGCGCCCCCCCGGTAAGGCCGCCGATCCATTGGACCGGCCCGAAATTCCAGCCGCTGCAGGCGACCGCTGCGGCGAAGGCCACGGCGAGCCCGGACCATCCGGCTGCCCGCAGGCTCCGGATGCGCGCCCGCGGTGCGGGGACCCGGAATGCGGCGCGGTGGTGCCGGTCGAGGCTGAGTGCCAGGGCGGCGAAGCTCGAGAAGCTGAGGCAGACGCTCAGGGCGAGCGCGGAAGCGGTCACGCTTCCACCGCCCTGGACAGGGTCGGCCGGGCGACCGGCGACCGCTCCGGCCGCTTGGCCGCGAGCCGCGCGCCGGCGGTGAGCAGGAGCGCGACCACCAGCATCGCCGCGTCGAATCCGAGGAACCGAGCCTGGCCCACCGTGAGCGCGTCGGCGACCGGGATGGCCAGGAAGGCGAGCGCAGCGATCCCTAAGGCGAACGGCCAGGCCTTGGCCTTTGGGTATAGGGACGCCACCAGGGCGGCGAGTATCCAGGCGGCGAAGAAGGTGCGCACCTCCCAGCCGGCGCGCTCGGCAAGGTCGACGGGCAGCAGGCGATTGGCCAGGAAATAGGCAGCCAGACCCGTGGGCAGGCCGGCGATGGTGCCGAGATTGAGGACCCGCACCAAGCGCAGGCCGAAGCCCACCGGGTTCGCGCCCTTCGGCGCCCGGGCGACGGTCCAGAGCACGAGGCCGGACGCGATGGTCGCCGCGCCCATGAGGCCGCAGAGGAAGAACAGCGCCCGCAGCGGTGCAGCGGCGAAATGCGCCTCGTGCAGGCCGACCATCACGGCGCCGGTGCGGGTCACCGCGCCGACCTCGCCGGTGCGGGACAGTTCGGCGCCGGTATCGCCGGCATAGACGATCTGCGGATGGAGATGGGCGAGGCCGGGCGGCTCTTCGAAATACGCGGTGACGCTCGCGGCCGCATCGCCCGGCATCGTGACCATCACGACTTCGGGCGCCTCGCCGTGGGCCGCAATCGCCCGGGCGACGATGTCACCGAGTGGCATCAGGCTGCCGGGCTGGCCCGCGGGCTTGCGTGTCGCCGCCATGATTCCGGATTCGGCGTAATAGGCCAGGATATCGTGCTGGTAGGCTGCCTTCACGCCCCAGGGCATCAGCATCGGCCCCAGCTCGATCAGGCCGGTATAGACGATCATCAGGTGGAACGGCAGCGCCAACACGCCGACGACGTTGTGGGCGTCGAGCCAGCCGCGCTGGGCCGACTTGTCCCGCCGGAAGGTAAAGAAGTCCGCGAAGATGCGCCGGTGGGTGATGATCCCGGTGATCAACGAGATCAGCAGGATCATCGCGCAGGTCCCGACGATCCAGCGTCCCCAGATCGGCGGGAGGCTCAGCTCGAAATGGAAGCGGTAGAGGAAATCGCCGCCCCGGGTGTCGCGCGCCTGAGATGCCTCGCCGGTGGCGGGGTCGAGCAGCGCGTGGTGATACGGTCCGGCCGGATGGTTCCACCAATAGACTTCGGTTAACGGATTTTCGGCGGTCGGAAGCTTGACGGACCATGCCAGCGCATCGGGCATCTGCCGCTTCAGATTGGCCGCGGCGCGTGTCGCCGCCGTCGCCGGATCGGCCGTCGCCTCGGTCAGTTCCGGCCGCATCCAGTGCGAGATCTCAGCGCGGTAGTAGCTCGCTGTGCCGGTGACGAAGATCGCGAACAGCACCCAGCCGACCACGAGGCCGGACCAGGTGTGCAGCCATGCCATCGACTGGCGGAGGCTCTTCCTGGGCCGGCTCATGAGGCCACCGTTGCCGAGAACGCCCCGGCGAGCCACAGGCCCCCGGCCAGCAAGGCCGCGATGCCTCCGAGGACCAAAGCCGCCCGCGCCAAATTCCGCGCAGCGAAGACCCAGACGACCGCACCGGCCATGATCGCGAAGCTCGCCAGCGTACCCGCCGAGACCGCCTCGGAGCGTGCCATCGGCAAGATCAAAGCCAGGAGAGCAGCCGACAAGGCCGCGACGCCGTAGCCGCCGACAGCGGCCAGCACCACGCGCCCGGCCACCGCCAGACGGTAGGTCAGCCCCGGCATCGAGCGGACGCTCATCGCACGGTCTCCCGATTTCGTGATCCCATGTCGCGGCCTAGCAGCGGCCGACCGGGACTCGCAACGGCTATGTTTGGGAACGATTCCAGTGTGGCGAGAGCCGCTTAGGCGGCTGGCCGATAGCCGCGACCTCCGGCTACGGGTTCATCCATCGGCGCGCTGGATTTCCGTTTGCAACGGCGAATTGGTTCGCGCCCATCCGCCCTTCACCCGACCTCAGCGTATTCCGCCGACGCCGCTTCGGCTCGATCGCCGCAGCGCGGCCGCCGCGTCCCGCGCGCTCGGCGGCAAGTCCGGGTCATTCTCCGTGCGGCCGAACTCGGCGCCCGGTCCGGTCGCAGGGGCGGCGAAGCTGCGGTCGCGCCCCTTGCCCCAGGCGTAGCCGGCATTCACCCCGGCATAGAACCCGCTGAAATTCTCAGCTCTCGCGGCCGCGTTGCTCAGGATGAGAAGGATCGCGGGCATCAACACAGTACGCATGGCGGTCCCGAAACGCAGAAGGCGGCGCCCCCGGGTCGGGGACGCCGCCTTCCAGCATTCTCACGGATCGCGGCAGCAAGACGGCCGCGAAACCGATCAATCTTCGACGTTGATGCTCGAAGCTTCGCGACCCTTCTGGCCCTCGACGACGCCGAGGGTGACCTGCTGGCCCTCGGCGAGCGATTCCAGGCCGGCGCGGGACAGAGCCGAGCGGTGGACGAACACGTCCTTGCCGCCGTCATTGACCGAGACGAAGCCGAAGCCCTTGGCGGGATCGTACCACTTTACGGTGCCGCTCATCTCGACCGACGGGCCGGAGGCTGCACGGCCACCGCCGCTGAAGCCGCCGCCGGCACCACCGCCGTAGCCGCCACCGCCGCCGTAGCCACCGCCGCCACCACCGTAGCCGCCGCCACCGCCGAAGCGATCGCCGCCGAAACCGCCGGTGCGCGGGCGCATCTCACGCCGGGGCGCGGGCGCCTCGGCCGTGGACGTGTCGACGCTGGTGACGCTCGTGACCTGCGGACCCTTCTGGCCCTGCGCCGTGGTGACCGTCAGCCGGGTGCCCGGCATCAGGTCGGCGTGGCCAGCAGCCTCGACGGCGCGGATATGGAGGAAGGCATCGCCCGAACCGTCGCCGAGTTCGACGAAGCCGAAGCCCTTCTCCTTGTTGAACCACTTGACCGTCGCATCACGCTCCGGCCCGGTTGCCACCGGTGCCGCGCCGCCGCGGGCCGGGCCACGGTCGAAACCGCCACCGCCGAAACCGCCACCACCGAAACCACCACCGCCGTATCCGCCGCTGGGGGGAGCCTGATCAGGCCATCTCGGCTCGCCAGCCTCGTCGAAGCCGCGCTTCTGCGGCCCCCTGAAATCACGACCACGTCCCATCGAAAGCTCGCAAAAACCGTCCGCCGCCCTGGTCTCGAATACCGCGTGCGCGCCATCCCAGACAGCCCACGCCCCGCACTATCATTACCCCCGGTCGCGGTAACCAAGAATAACGCCCCAGTCCTGACGCAATCGGGCCTTGACCGCAAGGACCTTCTTGGCCAAGACGCGCCGGTTTCGTTACTTTCTTGCGGCAAACAACGCAGGGCGACAGGACGGCTCGTCGCGGCGTTCGCCTTGCCGACGAGGGCGTTAGCGAAACGCAAAGGCTGTTCGGCTAGACTTGCGTCGCGCCCCGTAACGGCACCCGGCCATGATCGCGACCCCGACATTCCCCGATCTCTCGGCCCTCGTGGTGGACGAGAGCCTCTACATCCGGCGAATCGTGCGCGACATGCTCATGCGGGTCGGCATCAAGCGCGTGCTCGAAGCGCCGGACGGCGCCGAGGCCCTCGGGGTGCTGGCCGAGAGCAAGCCCGATATCAGCATCATCGATTGGGACCTCTCGATTCTGTCGGGGGAAGAGTTCATCCGTCTGGCCCGTACCCCGACCACCTCCCCCTGCCCGACCATTCCGATCATTCTGATGCTGGCCCAACCGCGCCGGAACGTGGTCGACCGCGCGGTGGCGCTGGGGGTCAACGAGATCATCGCGAAGCCGTTCTCGCCCAAGACCCTGTGGTCCCGGCTCGACGAAGTCATCAACCGGCCCCGCCCCTATTCGCAGGTTAAGAGCCTGCTGCGGCCGATCCCGCGCCGGACCAGCGCCATGAAGGCGGTCGCCTGAGTACGGTCTCGATCGGACGTTGCAGTTCCCGACCGACCCTGTAGGGTCTTTCATCAAGAATGGCCGAGCGCGACGCTCATGGCCGACCCGAAGGACCGACGGCCGCGCCGATGAGGGACGAGACCGCCGCGGCCGCGCCGTCCCGCCCATCGACCGGCGCAGCGCCGCTCCAGCCTCCGGCCCCGCTGCCGGGCCGCGACCGGCGTCGCGTCGCATACGCGGCGCTGGATCTCGGCACCAACAATTGCCGCCTGCTGATCGCCGAGCCGACCTTCAGCGGCTTCCGGGTGATCGACGCGTTCTCGCGCATCGTCCGGCTCGGCGAGGGTCTGGGCACCTCGGACCGGCTGAACGAGGCGGCGATCGAGCGGACCGTCGAGGCCCTGCGCATCTGCCGGACCAAGATGCAGACCAGGGGCGTCCGGCGCGCCAAGGTGATCGCCACCGAAGCCTGTCGCCTCGCGGTGAACGGCGCGGCCTTCGTCGACCGTGTCCGCCGCGGTGTCGGGCTCGATCTCGAGATCGTCGACCGGCAGACCGAGGCGTATCTGGCGGTCACCGGTTGCGCGGCGCTCGCCGACCCAGCGGCCGAATCCGTGGTGATCTTCGATATCGGCGGCGGCTCCACCGAGATCGCCTGGCTCGACGGCGAGGCCGCCAACCCATCCACCGATCCGACCCTGCGGATCCGCGCCTGGGATTCCCTGCCGGTGGGCGTGGTGACCCTGGCCGAGCGTCACGGCGGGGCCGAGGTGACCCGGCGCATGTTCGAGGGCATGGTCGAGGAGGTGGCGGAAAAGCTGTCCGCCTTCGCGATCCGCGCCGCGGCCGCGGCCACGGCGCCGCATTTCCACCTGCTCGGCACCTCCGGCACCGTGACGACCATTGCCGCCATGCACCTGCGGCTGGCGCGCTACGAGCGGCGGCGGGTCGACGGCTTGTGGATGAGCGATCACGAGGTCTCGACGGCGATCGACGACCTGCTCGACACCCGCCTGGAGCAGCGGGCCGACAATCCCTGCATCGGACGGGACCGCGCGGATCTGGTACTGGCGGGCTGCGCGATCCTGGAAGCGATCCGGCGGGCCTTCCCGTCGGACCGTCTGCGCATCGCCGACCGGGGCCTGCGCGAGGGATTGCTGATGAACATGATGCGGGAGGACGGCGTCTGGAACCGGAAGGCCGTTCGATGAGGATTCGGCGATGACGGACCGGCGCGGGGGCGCGGGCTCCACCGGGGGCGTGCGCGGCGACCTCAAGCAAAGGGTGAAGACCGGCCGCGGCCGGACCCTGTCGCAGAAGCGCTGGCTGGAGCGCCAGCTCAACGATCCCTACGTCGCCCGGGCCAAGCGCGAGGGCTATCGCTCGCGCGCGGCCTACAAGCTCATCGAGATCGACGAGCGCTACAAGCTGCTGCGGCCCGGCCAACGGGTGGTCGATCTCGGTGCAGCGCCCGGCGGCTGGTCGCAGGTCGCGGCGCGGATCGTCGGGGCCACAGGGCGGGTCGTGGGCATCGACCTGCTCGAGATCGAGCCGATGGCGGGCGTCGAGTTCATCACCCTCGACTTCCTCGATCCCGAGGCGCCGGACAAGCTGACGACGCTGCTCGGCGGCCCGGCCGACCTCGTCCTGTCCGACATGGCCGCCAACGCCACCGGGCACAAGAAGACCGACCACCTGCGGATCATCGGCCTGGCCGAGACCGCCGCCGAGTTCGCTCGGGAGATCCTGGCCCCGGGGGGCGCCTATCTGGCCAAGGTGCTGCAGGGCGGCACCGAGAACGCCCTGCTGGCCGACCTGAAGCGCGATTTCACCACCGTGCGCCATGTGAAGCCGGCGGCCAGCCGCTCCGATTCCAGCGAACTCTACGTGCTAGCCACCGGCTATCGCAGCGTCGCCGCTCGAGCCGCGACGGCCGACGAGGCCTGACCCCGCCCCGATGCTGCTCGCGTGGGCGCTGTCGCTGGTCAATCCCGCGCCCCTGCGCCTGCGCCGCCTCGGCTACGTCCGCCAGAGCGGCCTGCTCCACGCCCGGTCGCGCCGCTGCCGCGCCGCCTGGGCGCCGCACCTGATGCGGGCGCGTGGCGTCATCCTGGCCGCCGCGGAGGCGACGGTGGGCCGGGGTTCGGCGGTGGTGCTGGGCTCCGGGCTCCTCGACGACGTGCCGCTCGATTCGCTGGTGCAACTGTTCGACCGGGTGACCTTGGTGGACGCGGTGCATCCTTGGCCGGCGCGGCTCGCCGCCCGGCGGCACGGCAACGTCGCCCTCCTGACCGCCGAGATCACCGCCGGGCTGACGGATCCTGACCTCGCGGGACTCTGCGCGGCCGCTGACCTGATTGTCTCGGCCAACCTCCTGTCGCAGCTGCCGATCGTCCCGATCGACGCCTTCGAGGCAAGGGGCCGGGAGGCGCCGCCGCGGCTCGGCACGCAGATTGTCGAGGCCCATCTCGCCGCCCTCGACCGGTTGGCGAGCACCGTCGAGCGGATCTGCCTGATCACCGACACGGTCCAGCGTGTAGAGGACCGGGCCGGGCGGGTGACCGACAGCCTCGACCTGATGTGCGGCGTGATGCTGCCGCCGCCGGCCGAGGCCTGGGATTGGGAGCTCGCGCCGTTCGGCGAGGTCAGCCGGCGCCGCCGGCTGATCCATCGGGTCCACGCCTATCCGGATTGGCGTGCCGCCCGGGACTGATCGGCTTTCGGGTTGTGGGCCGACAGCGTCATTGCGAGCGGCGAGAAGCGGCCCAGGGCCGCGCGCGGTCCCGGATGAAGGCGCATCGCGCGTTGCTTCGCGGGCGCTCGCAATGACGGCAAGCGGTGCGTTGAAAAGGCAAAAAGCCGCTCCGGTTGCCCGGGGCGGCTTTGTCTGACGGCGACAGCGCCCCGATTTACTCGGTCGGCGCGTCCTCGGTGGGCGTGCGCGCCTCACCCTCCTCCGGGGCGATCCCCTCGAAGCGCGGCCGGCGGCGGCGACGCGGCTTCACGGGCGCCTCTTCTGCAGCGGCCTCGGGGGCGGGGGTGGAAGCCGGCTGCTCGACCGGCGTCGTCGCGGCCACGGGGCGCGGCGGCGTCATCAGGAAAGCCGGCAGGCTCGCCGGATCCTCTGCGGTAACCGGAGCCGGGGCTGCCTCGCGACGGCGCTCGCGGCGCGGTGCGGGCTCGGCCTGACGTGGTGTCTCGGCGCGGGGGGCAGCCTCGCCCCGGGGCTCGGACCGACGCGGCGGACGCTCCTCCGAGCGAGCCTCGGCCCGGCTCTCCTGGGACCGGTTCTCGGGCTGACGCGCTTCCGGCCGCGCGTTCTCGGAGCGCCCGGACTCGTAGCGGTTCTGGTCGCCGCGGGAATCCTGACGGTTGTCCTGGCGGTCCTGGCGATAATCCTGCCGGCCGTAATCCTGGCGCGCGTCCTGCCGGTTCTCTTGCCGACCGTCCTGCCGGTTGTCCTGGCGCTCCTGCCGGTAGTCCGGGCGCTGATAATCCTGCCGCGGCGAATCCTGGCGCTGGTAGTCCTGCCGGGGCTGATCCTGCCGCCGGTAATCCTGCCGACCGTTGTTGTCGAACCGGCGCTGGTCCCGGTTCTGGAACCGGTCGCGGCCCTGCTGGCGGCCGTCCTGGTTCGGCTCCTGGCGCATCTCGTAGGGCTGAGGCTGCTGGCCGGGATCGTTGTCGTCGTAGCCGTTATAGGCGTGGCCGTTCGGGCCCGAGCCGTTGCCCTGGCCCTCGTCGTCACCCTCGTCCATCTCGTCGTCGTAGGCGCGACTGGCATAGCCCCCGGTATTGGCCGGGCGAGTCTGCTCCTGGGCGCCGGAGACGATCCGGAAATAGTGTTCGCCGTGCTGGAAATAGTTTTCGGCCGCAACGGGGTCGCCGGCCGCCTGCGCATCGCGGGCGAGCTGCGCGTACTTGTCGGCGATGTGCTGCGCCGTGCCGCGAATTTTGACGTCTGGGCCGTTGGATTCGTACGAGCGCGTCAGCGGATTCGGACCTTTCGGCCGGTTGCGGCCGCGCATCCGTCGATTCTGGTTTGGTCTCATCGGTCTTCAGTGACCCTCGTTCACGCAAACGACGTTCTTCGGGGCGTCCGGCGTCGATCTTCAGACGCGCTCCGGCCAAATGCACCCAGTGGAGCCGCACGTATGACCGCTCCGCGGTCCGCGCGTCTGCCTGACCATCCCTCAGCACCGCGCGCCCGGGCACAGACGCCAGAAACCAGTCGATTGTCAGGTTCGAGTGCTGTCGAACCGCCGCGCAGTCGCACGCGCGCTCAAGTCCAACGGTACGGGGGATCAGCGAACCAAGCGGCGACCAGAGATCGTCACCGACCTTACAGTCGTCCGTCTTAACGAACCGTTCGCGATCTTCAAGCGGAGTCTAGCGTTCCCAAGGAGATGCAACAAGCATTTTCTCAACGCACCGATCGTCGTTGCCGAGTTAGGCATCCGTGTGGCTGAAAGAAAGACCCGGTGAGAGGCTGAATGCCAGCACCCGGTCATGGCCCGCGAGATCCCGGGTGAGTCCGCGATCGGCGAAGCCAGCCCCGCGCGCGAGGGCGCGGACGGCATCGGCCTGGTCGTAGCCGATCTCGAACAGAAGCGTCCCGTGCGATGCCAGCAGCGCGCGCGCGCGCACGCCCTCCAGGATACGGCGGTAGGCGTCGAGCCCGTCCGGGCCGCCATCGAGGGCCGCGCGTGGATCGTGCTGGCGGACGTCCCGGTCGAGATGCGCGATGACATCCTGCGCGATGTAGGGTGGGTTCGAGACCATGAGGTCGAAGCCGCCCCGAAGGGCATCGCACCAATCTCCCGCCACGAAGGCGGCCCGGCTGCCGACCCCGTTCGCCACGGCATTGTGATGCGCCACACGCAAGGCGCCCGGCGAGCGGTCGAGGCCGATCCCGAATGCGTTCCGCAATTCGCTCAGGAGCGCCACCAGGATGCAGCCCGAGCCGGTGCCGAGGTCGAGGCAGCGCAGGGGCGCCGTCCGGTCCCGCACGGATGCCAGCGCCGTTTCGACGAGGATCTCGGTATCGGGGCGCGGGACCAGCGTCTCGGGCGCCAGCTGGAACGGGAGGCCCCAGAATTCCCAGGCGCCGAGGATGCGCGCCACCGGCTCGCCGGTGAGCCGCCGCGCCAGGGCGGCATCGAAGCGTCTCGCCTCGTCCGCGCCGAGGCTTTTGTCGCCATCGAGCAGGAGATCGCGGGATTCGAGGCCGAAGAGGCCCAGCATCAGGAAGCGCGCGTCCCCCGCGGCCTCCGCGATGCCGCCTTCGCTCAGCAGGGCCGTGCCCCGGCGCAGGGCGGCGCGGCGCGACAGGCCCTGGCTGGTATCGCCCGTCACGGCGCCGCTCAGGCCATGCCCTCGGAGGCCAGCAATTCGGCCTGGTGCTCGGTGATCAGGGCGTCGACCACCTCGTCGAGCGCCGTACCGGCCATTACCTCCTCCAGCTTGTAGAGCGTCAGGTTGATGCGGTGGTCGGTCACCCGGCCCTGCGGGAAGTTGTAGGTGCGGATCCGCTCGCTGCGGTCGCCGGAGCCGACCTGCGCGCGCCGGTCGGCGGCCCGGGCCGAATCCTTGGCGGTCCGCTCGGCGTCGTAGAGCCGGGCGCGCAGCAGGGCCATGGCGCGGGCCCGGTTCTTGTGCTGCGAGCGCTCCTCCTGGACGAACACCACGATGCCCGTGGGCAGGTGGGTGATGCGGATCGCCGACTCGGTCTTGTTGACATGCTGGCCGCCGGCGCCCTGGGCGCGCATCGTATCGATCTTCAGGTCGGCGTCGTTGACGACGATATCGACCTCTTCGGCCTCCGGCAGCACCGCCACGGTGGCCGCCGAGGTATGGATGCGCCCCTGCGTCTCGGTGTTGGGCACCCGCTGCACCCGGTGGGCGCCGCTCTCGAACTTCAGGCGCGCGAACACGCCCTTGCCCTTCACCTCGGCCACGACCTCGCGGAAGCCGCCGACCGTGCCCTCGCTCTCGGAGATCACCTCGACCCGCCAGCCCTTCGACTCGGCGTATTTCGCGTACATCCGGAACAGGTCGCCGGCGAACAGGGCCGCCTCGTCGCCGCCGGTGCCGGCCCGGACCTCAAGGATCGCGCTCTTCTCGTCGGCGGCGTCCTTGGGCAGCAGCATGAGCTGGAGCGCCCGGTGGGTTTCTTCAAGCCGCTCCTGAGCCTCCGGCTTCTCGTCGGCCGCCAGGGCGCGCATCTCCGGATCGGTGCCCGGCTCGTCGATCATCGCCTCGAGATCCGCCAGGTTCGCGAGCGCAGCCCGGTACGTGCGGATCGCGTCCACCACGGGATCGAGGTCGGACAGCTCCCGCGACAGCTGGATCACGGTCTCGGATTCACCCTCGCCCGTGGCGAGTTGCGCGGTGACGAATTCGTGCCGCGCCAGGATGGCGTCGAGGCGCTCGGTGGGAAAGGGGATCATCGCCCGTGTTTCTGCAGGTTTTGACGTCCGGCGTTCCGGGCCGGGCGGGGTCTCGTCTCAGGGGTGCGAGCGCGGGATCAGGGAACTGACCGACGCGGCGAGACAGGTCCCCTACCCAACACCGCTTCCCTTCGAGAGCGGAGGCCGCCGCGCATCGACCGAAATCGTCGTGGCTTTGCCGTACTACCCCGGCCGAACCTTCGGCAAGGGTCGCATGACGGGTTAGATAGGTACGCCGTGGGCATGCGCGAAGGCGGTGAGCGCCGGGCGCAGGGAATCGCCGTCCTGCATCCGGGCCATCTCGGTCTCGATCAGCTCCGAGACCGCGCCCGCATGGAGGCTCAGCACCATCGCCTTGACCGGGCCGATGGCGGCCGGAGACATCGAGAGGCTGCGGTAGCCGAGGCCGATCAGCGCCATGGCGTCGAGCGGCCGTCCGCCGATCTCCCCGCAGACGGTCACCGGGCAGCCGGCGGCATTGGCCCGTTCGGCGATCAGCCGAAACGCTCGCAGGGCCGCGACGCAGAGGGGATCGAACCGGTCGGCGACACGGCGGTTCTCGCGGTCGACCGCGAACAGGAACTGCATCAGGTCGTTCGAGCCGACGGAGAGAAAGTCGGCCTCCCGGGCGATCTCGTCGATCTGGAACAGGAGCGAAGGCACCTCGACCATCGCACCGAGGCGGCACTCGGTGGGCAGCTGGTAACCGTGGCGGCGCAAATAGGCCTTCTCGCGCTCGACGATGCCGCGGGCGCGCACGAACTCGTCCACGGTGGCGACCATCGGGAACATGATCTTGAGCGGGTCGCCGTCGGCAGCCTTCAGGAGCGCCCGCAACTGCATCCGGAGCAGGGCCGGCCGGTCGAGGCCGATCCGGATCGCCCGCCAGCCGAGCGCCGGGTTCTCCTCCTCAAGCTTGGCCATGTAGGGCAGGATCTTATCGCCGCCGATATCGAGGGTCCGGACCGTGACGGGCTTGCCGGCCGAGGCGACGAACACCTTGCGGTAGAGCTCCTGCTGTTCCGCGGCCGACGGCATCCGCTGGGCGACCATGAACTGCAATTCGGTGCGGAACAGGCCGACGCCCTCGGCCCCGGTCTCGTGCAGATGGCTGAAATCGACCAGCAGGCCGGCATTGAGCTGCAGGGCCACCCGTACCCCGTCCCGGGTCTGCGCCGGCACGTCGCGCAGCGCGCGATACTGCTCCTGCCGGCGGGCGCGCAGCCGCACCATCTCGGCATAGGCGGCCTCGACCTCCGGGCCCGGCCTGACATGGACCTCGCCGGCCACACCATCGACGATGATGGCGTCGCCCGCATCGCACAGGGCCGAGGCGTTCTCGACCTCGCCCACCGCCGGGATGCCGAGCGCCCGGGCGACGATGGCGACGTGGCTGGTCGGCCCGCCCTCCTCCAGCACGATGCCGCGCAGGGTCGAGGAATCGTAATCGAGCAGCGCCGCCGGGCCCATGGTGCGCGCCACCAGGATGGCATTCTCCGGCAGGACCATGATCCCGGCCGCCTCGGGGCCGATCAGGGCCCGCAGCAGCCGGTTGGCGAGATCGTCGAGATCGTGCAGGCGCTCGCGCAGATACGGGTCCGACTGGCGCATCATCCGGGCGCGATTGTCCGATTGCACCCGCTCGACCGCGGCCTCGGCGGTCAGGCCCGAGGCCACCGCCTCGCGCATCCGCCGGAGCCAGCCCTTGTCGTGGGCGAACATCCGGACGGTCTCCAGCACCTCGCGCGATTCGGCGGTGCCGATCCGGTCGCCGCGCTCGACCAGCGCGTCGATGGCGGAGCGGACCTCCTCGATCGCCGCGTCGAGCCGCGCGACCTCGCGCTCGACATTCTCGGCGATCAGCGTCTTCACCACGACGCGGGGCTCGTGGAGCACCACGTGCCCGAGGCCGATCCCGTCGGCCAGCGCAATGCCGCGCGCGACCACCGGGCGGCGGGCGGCGGTGCCGGCATCCGGCGCCAGGCCCTCCAGTTCGCCGGAGGCGATCATCTCCGAGAGCACCATCGCGGTGGTCTGGAGCGCCTCAATCTCCTCCTCGGAATAGACCCGGTAGGTCTTATTCTGGACGGTGAGCACGCCGAGCGTGTTGCCGGCCCGCAGCAGCGGCACGCCCAGGAAGGCGTGATACGCCTCTTCCCCGGTCTCCGGCCGGTACGAGAAGGCCGGGTGGTTCTGGGCATCCGAGAGAGAGAGCGGCTCGGCGGTGCGGGCGATCAGGCCGACGAGGCCCTCGTCGGCGTGCATCCGCGTCAGGTGCACCGCCTCGCGGTTGAGACCTTCGGTGGCGAACAATTCGAGGGTGTTGTCGTCCCGCAGGACGTAGACCGAGCAGACCTCGGCGACCACATTGGCGGCGATCAGGACGACGATGCGGTCGAGGCGCGCTTGGGGGCTGACCGGCTCCGCCATCGCTTCGCGGAGGCGGCGCAGCAGCAGGCGCGGGCCTCCGGGCGCAGCGGGCATCGGTTCGTCGTTCCAACGTGGCGAGTGGCCTTGGCGTCGACCACCCTGCAACCTTGGCGCCACCATCGAAACGGAAGGCGCCCGATGGACCGTGCCGCATGCCCCAGAGCACCTCTGGGATCGGCGGACCGGCCCGTGACTGTTCTAGTTCAAGACACCCGATCCGCTCCTGGATCCCGCCCGATCGGACACGATTCCAGGCTTTAGTCCAAGTCCTTGTTTCAGCGCGCGTCCGTCACCGAACCAGCATCCGTTCCCGCCCCAGGGCGCGCTAATCTAGACCCTCTCACGCTCAGGCCTGATCCAGGCCGTATAGCGAGTGAAGCGTGCGCACGGCAAGCTCCGTATAGGCCGCGTCGATCAGCACGGAGAACTTGATCTCCGAGGTGGTGATCGCGCGGATGTTGATGCCCTTCTCGGCCAGAGCCCGGAACGCCTTGGCGGCGACGCCGGCATGGCTGCGCATCCCGACGCCGATCGCCGAGACCTTGACCACGTCGGTCGCGCCCTCGATCTGCGCATAGCCGATCTGCGGGCTGGCCTGGTCGAGGATCGCGCGGGTACGCTCGTACTCGGCGGCCGGGACCGTGAAGGTCATGTCGGTGGTCGACTGGTCGCCCGACACGGTCTGGATGATCATGTCGACGTTGATGTTCGCGTCGGCGAGCGGCCCGAAGATGGCGGCGGCCACGCCGGGGCTGTCCTTGACCCGGCGCAGGGTGATCTGCGCCTCGTCCCGGGAGAACGCGATCCCGGTGATGATCTGCTGTTCCACGATGTCGTCCTCGTCGCAGATGAGGGTGCCAGGGCGCGCGGCGTCCGGCGGATCGAAGGAGGACCGGACCGTGGTCGGCACCCGGTGGACCATGGCGAGTTCCACCGAGCGGACCTGCAGCACCTTGGCGCCGAGCGACGCCATCTCCAGCATTTCTTCGAAGGTCACGCGCTCCATGCGCCGGGCCTTCGGCACGATCCGCGGATCGGTGGTGTAGACCCCGTCCACGTCCGTGTAGATGTCGCAGCGCTCGGCCTGGATCGCGGCCGCCACGGCCACCGCCGAGGTGTCCGAGCCGCCGCGCCCGAGGGTGGTCACCCGGCCGGTCTCGGCATGGATACCCTGGAAGCCGGCGATCACCGCGACCTCGCCCTTGGCGAAGCCCGCCTCGAGGTTCTTCGGGTCGATCTCGGCGATGCGGGCCGAGCCATGCGCGTCCGAGGTGACCACGGGGATCTGCCAGCCCTGCCAGGAGCGGGCCTTGAGGCCGTCCTTCTGCAGGGCGACCGCCAGCAGGCCGGCGGTGACCAACTCGCCCGAGGCCACGACGGCGTCGTACTCGCGCGGGTCGTAGAGCGCGTTGGCGTCCTTGACCCAGTCGACCAGCTCGTTGGTCTTGCCGGACATGGCCGACACGATCACGGCGACGTCGTAGCCGGCCGCGACCTCGCGGGCGACGTGGCGGGCCACGTTGCGGATGCGGTCGACGTTGGCGACGGACGTACCGCCGAATTTCATCACCAGACGGGGCATGTTGGTTTTTCGCGGGTTCCCGACGTCTGGGAGAGGGACCGCCCTGGCGGGCCTCGGACAGTGCCCGGCGGGTACAAGCGGCTCGTTGAGGTGTCAACAACCGCTCGGGCATGGCTCCGGCGTCGCGGCGACGGCCCTAGGTCAGGCGTGCTATGGCGACCCCGACAGGTCCCGCCGATAGCCCCGATCCGGATCGCGCGTCGAGCGCCCGGCGCTCGGGCATCGCCCGGACACGACCGGCATCTTCTGGACGGAACGCGCATGGACAGGGCAGCCACGAACCCCGGGACGGGCGGATTCGTCGATCGCGGCGAGGTCGCGCGCTTCGACGCCCTCGCCGCCACCTGGTGGGACGAGGCGGGCCCGATGCGGGTGCTGCACCGCTTCAACCCGGTGCGGCTGGCCTATATCCGCGATGCGCTGTGCCAGCGCTTCGGCCGGGATCCGCAGACGCCCTTTCCGCTGGATGGTCTGACGATCTGCGACGTCGGTTGCGGCGGCGGTGTGCTGTCCGAGCCGCTCGCCCGGCTCGGCGCGAGAGTCACCGGCCTCGACCCGGCGGAGCAGAACATCGCGGTGGCGCGCGCCCACGCCGAGTCCGCCGGCGTGCCGGTGGATTACCGCGGTGAGACCATCGAGGCCGTGGTCGCCGCCGGCCAGAGCTTCGACGCGGTGCTGATCATGGAGGTGATCGAGCACGTCGCGGACATGCCCGCCTTCGTGCGCACCGCCTGCGTGGCGGTGAAGCCCGGCGGCATGCTGTTCGGCGCGACCCTCAACCGGACGATGCGCTCCTTCGCGATGGCGATCGTCGGCGCCGAATACGTGCTCGGCTGGTTGCCGCGGGGCACGCACGACTGGGAGAAGTTCGTGACGCCGGAGGAATTCAGCCGCGCGATCCGGGCGGGCGGCCTCGACGTCACCGATACGATCGGCGTCGCCTACAACCCGCTCACCGACGGCTGGCGCACCAGCCGGGACAAGGCGGTGAACTACATGGTCGCGGCCGCGCGTCGGGCCTGAACCGGAGGCTCCTTCCTCGGTTGAGACCGCAGCGGAGACCCGAACCATGCTCGAGAAGATCCCAACCGCGGTGGGCGCGGTGCTGTCCGGCCTCAAGGCCGGGATGGAGAAGACCGCCTATCACGCAGCCTTCGCTGACATTCCGGAGACGCTGCGGCTGACGAGCTCCGCCTTCGCGGACGGCGCCGACATCCCGGCACGCTTCACCGCGGATGGGCCCGGGACTTCGCCGCCGCTCGCCTGGGAGGGAATGCCGGCCGGGGCCTCGACCCTGGTCCTCTTGGTCGAGGATGCCGGCAGCCCGACGCCGCAACCGTTCGTTCACCTGATCGTGTGGAACCTGTCGATCACCGCCGGAAGCCTCGCGGAAGGGGCATTGCCGAGCCCGGATCAGGGGTCCAGCCGCCTCAGCCTCGGGCAGAATAGCTTCCTGCGATCCGAATGGCTCCCACCCGATCCGCCCGGCGGTCACGGGAGCCACGCCTACGTCTTCCAGCTCTACGCGCTTCGCGACGCTCTCGACCTTCCGGAAAATCCCGGCCGCTCCGCCCTGCTGGACGCGATGCGCGGCCACGTAATCGCAAAGGGACGGCTGATCGGCACCTACGCGCGGACCTGAGGCCGGGTATCGCGGCGCTTGAATTGGTCGGCGGCCAAAAGCCGTTCGCGGCGTACGGCCGAGCGCCGCACGTTACTGTGTCGACAAAATATCGCCTTGGCGATCAGAGACTTTCCTTCCGTTCTGGAGACGAGATCCGTGGGCGTCGATGCGTCGCCGAAGCGGCGGGACAGCGAGATCATCGCGCGCGCGCTCGCCGCGTCGAATGTCGGGACCTGGGAGTGGCGGATCGCCGACGACGTCGTGCGCTGCGATTCCGTCGCTGCCACGATGCTGGGCATTCCCCGGGCGGCGACCGGGCGGGGCACGACCTACGCCCTGTTCTTCGAACGGATCCATCCGCAGGACCGGCCGCGCATCGCCGCGATTGTCGGCGACCTGCAGCGTCACGGCGGCCTGTACGTCGCCCAGTACCGCGCCGTGATCGCGCCCGACGACGTGCGCTGGGTTTTGGCGCGCGGGCGCTTCGTCATGGGCTTGGACGGGATCGTGAGCGAGGCGCGCGGCATCGTCATCGACGTGACCGAGAGCAGCCGGGACGGTTTCCTCGACCCGGCCACCTTCTGCGCGATCGACGCCCCGGGCGGCGGGATCGACCGGGTTGCCGAGCTGGCGCTGGCGCTGTTCACCGTGGCCGAAAGCCTGGCGGTCGACGATTTTGAGCGGCTGAAGCCGCTGATCGACGCGCTGCTGCATGAGATCGGCCGGCAGCTGGTCGTCACCGCCGCGGTGCCGGCCTCCGACAGCGTGCATTGAGCCGCCGCGCCTGCGACGCCTTGCCTTGCGGTGGCGAATCCTGATATGGCGGCGCCATCCCGCGATGCGTGTGCCGTGATCGCTGGACGCGACCTCGCGTCCTGCCTCGCGACCACGTTCCCGATCCCCCGTGAATGGACGGCCCACCCGGGCTCGAGAGACCGATGAAGATCCGTAATTCCCTCAAGTCCCTGCGCGGCCGTCACCGCGACAACCAGCTCGTGCGCCGCAAGGGCCGGGTCTACGTGATCAACAAGACCCAGAAGCGCTTCAAGGCCCGCCAGGGCTGAAGCCTGCGCCCGGCTTCGGTCGGGTCAGTCAACGCGAAAGCAGCCGCGCCCGTCCGGGTTGCGGCTGCTTTCGCGTGCGCGGCACCGCGGCACGTTGACGAGCCCCACACCCGCGCACACTCTGGGGCGATGAAGCCGACCCGTCTCCTCGCCGCCCTGGTCTGCCTGCCGGTCTTCGCGGCACCGATCGCCGCCGCGGCCCCGGATATGGGCCGGTCCGGCCGCCCGGCGCCCGAGGCGAAGCCGGCGCCCAAGCCCGTGAGCCTCGACGACCTGTTCGCGCGCCTGCGCGCCAGCGAGGATCCGGCCGAGGCGAAGGGCATCGCCAAGCTGATCGAGCGCCGCCTCGATGCCTCGGGCAGCCCGACCGCCGACCTGCTCACCGACCGCGCCCGGCAGGCC
The DNA here is from genome assembly GCA_003206725.1 of Blastomyces emzantsi. NCBI lineage: Eukaryota > Fungi > Ascomycota > Eurotiomycetes > Onygenales > Ajellomycetaceae > Blastomyces > Blastomyces emzantsi. Next base: position 26,818 of record QGQJ01000137.1, read on the forward strand.
ATCGCGGCCCACGACTTCCCCCTGGCGGCCGAGTTGATGGATCGGGTCACCGCCCTGGAGCCGAACTGGTCCGAGGGCTGGAACCGGCGCGCCACGGTGTTCTGGCTCCTGACCGACAAGGACGACGCCATCGCCGATTTGCGCCGCGCCCTGGTGCTGGAGCCGCGCCATTTCGAGGCCTGGGCCGCCATGGGGCGGATCTACGAATCCCTCGACGACAAGGCCCGGGCTCTGGCCGCCTTCCGCCGGGCCAAGGCGCTCTATCCGAAGATGGAGAAGATCGGCGAAGCGGTCGACCGCCTTGCCCCGGAGGTTGACGGCCGCGACTTGTGAGCCGGGTGGCCGCACTTCTCATCACGCTTCTCGCCCTCCCCTTCGCGATCCTGGGTCTCGTCCTCGCGCTCGGCGCGGTGGCGAGCCTGGTCATTGCCCTGCGGGCCGGCGCGGCGAATCCGCCGGCCGGGCCTTTCGTCGAGGTTGCCGGCGGACGGCTGGCGACCATCCAGGCCGGGCCGGCCGACGGTCCTCCGGTGATCCTGCTGCACGGGGCCTCAGCCAACGCCTCCGACCCGATGGAGGGTTTCGGACGCCGTCTCGCCGAGAAGGGCTTCCGCGTCATCGCCCTCGACCGGCCGGGCTTCGGCTGGAGCGACCGCATCGCCGGGAGCGAGGCGGCCGCGCCTTCCGTCCATGCGCGGATCATCGCCGAGGGGCTGGAAAAGCTCGGCGTCGGCCCGGCAATGGTGTTCGGCCATTCCTGGGCCGGCGCGCTGGCCCTGGCGCTCGCCCTCGACCATCCCGCGCGGGTGTCGAGCCTCGTGCTCGCGGCGCCCGTGGCGATGCCGATGCCGGCGCAGATGCTGGTGCTGCCCTGGTACTGGCGTCTCGCGCTCAAGCCGCCGGTAGCCTGGCTACTGAGCCGCACGATCGGTCCGCCGCTGGCCCAGTCTTATCTCCCCGAGACAGCCAAGCGGGTCTTTCAGCCTCAGTCTGAAGTCCCCGGCTACGCGGAGGCCGTTCGCGCCGCCCTGGTGCTGCGGCCTGGAACCTTGCTCGCTAACGTGCAGGACCTCGTCGGCCTGCCCGCCGCTCTGGCGGCGCAGAGCCCGCGCTACGGCGACCTCCGCGTCCCGACCCTGGTGATCTCGGGCGCGGCCGATCCGATCGTCCGCAGCGAGACCCAGGCGGTCCCTCTGGCGAAGGCAATCCCCGGCGCGCGGCTCGTGCTGCTGCCGGGGATCGGCCACATGCTCCACTTCGTGGCGGCGGAGCGCCTGACCGACGAGATCGCCCGGTTCGCCGGCGAGCGGCGCGAGGCCGCTCCCCTCCTCAAGGAATAAACCTCACGCCTTCTCGGCGTGCTCCCGGGTGATGAAGGTCAGCCGCACGAGGTTCGTCGCACCGGGTGTGCCGAAGGGCAGGCCGGCCACCACGATCACCCGGTCGCCCACCGCGGCGAATTTCTCTCGGACGGCGAATTTGGCGGCGCGGAACGACATGTCGTCCACGTCGCTGGCATCCTTGGTGACAATCGGGTGCGTCCCCCAGGCGAGCGCCAGACGGCGGGCGGTCTCGCGCCGCGGCGTCAGGGCAATCACCGTGGCGTTCGGGCGCTCGCGCGACAGGCGCAGGGCGGTCGAGCCGGAATTAGTCCAGGCCATGATCGCGTCGAGGTTCAGGGCGTCGACCATCTGGTGAGCGGCCGCCGCGATGGCATCGGCGGCGGTCTCGTCCGGCGTTGCGCTCTGCGCCCGGATGATCGACCAGTAGACCGCGTCCCGCTCCACCTGCTCGGCGATGCGGTTCATCGTCTCTACGGCCCCAACCGGGAAGGCGCCCGACGCGCTCTCGGCCGAGAGCATCACCGCATCCGCGCCTTCGTAGACGGCGGTGGCCACGTCCGAGACCTCGGCGCGGGTCGGGACCGGCGCCGTGATCATCGATTCGAGCATCTGGGTCGCCACCACCACCGGCTTGCCGAAGCGGCGGGCGCTGCGGGTGATCCTTTTCTGCACGCCGGGCACCTGCTCCAGCGGCATCTCCACACCGAGATCGCCGCGGGCGACCATCAACCCGTCCGAGATCTCGATAATCTCGTCGAGCCGGGTCAGGGCCTGCGGCTTCTCGATCTTGGCCATGACCAGAGCGCGGCCGGCGCAGACCTTCTTGACCTCGGCCACATCCTCGGGCCGCTGCACGAAGGAGACGGCGATCCAGTCGGCCCCGGCATTGAGGCCGGCATCGAGATCGGCTCGATCCTTCTCGGTCATCGCTGGAACCGGGATCACCGTGTGGGGCAGCGACACGCCCTTGCGGTTCGAGATCTTCCCGCCGACCTCGACCCGGGTCACCGCCCGGTTTTCCGAGGTCTCGAGGACGGTCAGCCGCAGCTTGCCGTCGTCCAGCAGGATCGCGTGGCCGGCCTCCAGGGCCTCCAGGATCTCCGGATGCGGCAGGTGGCAGCGTCCGGCATCGCCGGGCGTCGGGTCGCCGTCGAGCACGAAGGTCGCGCCCGTCTCCAGCATCACGGCGCCCTCCGCGAAGGTACCAAGCCGGAGCTTGGGGCCCTGCAGATCGACCAGGATGCCGATCGGGCGCTTGGCCTCACGCTCGATCGTCCGGATCGCCTCGACCTTCTCGGGCAGCTTCTCGCGCGGAAGGTGGCTCATATTGAGCCGGAACACGTCCACGCCCGCCCGGAACAGGCGTTCGATCATCTCCGGCGAGTCCGAGGCCGGCCCGAGGGTGGCGACGATCTTTGTACGGCGCGAGCGTTTCAAGCGTGATCCTCCGGGTGTTCCGCCGCGTCCGCGCGGGCTCGGCCCGCGACGGCGTCGGTTCGGTTCGTTGGGTGGCGGTGTAGGCATCCCGCCCGGGGCAGCGTCAAGGGCGCAGCGGCGCCCTCACGGCTTGGCCGGCGCGTCCGCCCGGTTGGGATCGGTGAGCTGGATGGTCCAGCTCTTCTGCTCACCGGTATCGACCTCGAAGAAACCGTTCCGGTCGTAGCCACGGGCGAGGCAATCCTCGACGCCGCGGATCGTGAACTCCGAATCGCGGGTGCACATCAGCGAGCGCCCGCTCCACTCGCCGCCGCGCGTGTAGTCGACCGCGAACACGTAGTAGAACCGCGCCGCCAACGCGCCCTTGAGCAGGGTCTCGCAGGCCTTGGGCGCCAGATCCCACCAGCCCTCCGTGACCCAGCCCTGCGGGTCCCGGTAGCCCAGCGAGATGCCGACCTTGCTGGCGGTCTGATTGCACAGGCGCAGATCGGCCTTGGCGGGGCCGACGCCGAGCAGAGCGACGCCGACCCCCAGGACCACCGACAGCATGAGCGGCGACGCGGCTCCGCATCGAGAATAACTACCCGACGAGGAGGATGCGGCAATCGTTGACATTGGTACGGGTCGGGCCGGGGTTCACGAGGTCGCCAAGAGCCGCGAAGAACGCGGTCGAGTCGTTCTGCGCCAGCATCGCGGCGGGGTCGAGGCCGGCGGCGCGGGCGCGGTCCAGGGTGGTCGGATCGACCAGGCCGCCGGCCGGGTCGGTGGCGAGGCCGCGCCCGCCATCGGTGCCGTCGGTGTCGGCGCTGATCCCGAAGATGCCGGGCTCGCCGTCGAGGGCCACCGCCAGCGCCAGGGCGTATTCCTGGTTCGGGCCGCCATGGCCCTCGCCCCGGATGGTCACGGTCAGCTCGCCCCCCGAGATCAGCGCGACGCGCTGGCCGATGGCCTTGTAGCGCTTGGCCTCGCTGGCATGCACGGCGGCGACCTCCCTTGCCTCGCCTTCGAGGTCGGCGCCCAGCATGATCGGCTCGTAGCCCGCCTCCCGGGCGGCCGCGGCGGCAGCCTCCAGGGCGTCGATCGGCCGGGCGATGATGCGGTACTCGGCCCGGGCGAAAGCGGGGTCGCCGGCCTTCGGGGTCTCGTTGCTCGGATCGTTCAGCAGCCGGATCGCCGTCTCCGGCAGCGGGATGCCCCGGCGCTCGCAGATCGCCCGGGCATCTGCCAGGGTCGAGGGATCGGGCACGGTCGGGCCGGAGGCGATCACCGCCGGATCGTCGAAGGGCACGTCGGAGATCGCGAGCGTCAGGACCCGCCGGGCGTTGCGGGCCGCCATGGCGAGCCGGCCACCCTTGATCCGGGAGATGTGCTTGCGGACGGTGTTGATCTCGCCGATCGGCGCGCCGGAGCGCAGCATCGCCCGGGTGATCGCCTGCTTCTCGGCGAGGGTCAGATCCCCCGCCGGGGCGATCCAGTTGGCCGAGCCGCCGCCCGAGAGCAGGACCAGCACCTCATCGTCGGGCCCCGCCTCGGTGGCGAGCCGCAGGGCCTCCTGGGTGGCGGCGATTCCGGCCTCGTCGGGGACCGGGTGGCCGGCCTCGACCATGTGGATGCCCGGCGCGTCCTGCCCGTAGCCGTGGCGGGCCACCGCGAGGCCGACGATCCGGTCGTCGCCCAGCCCGTGCTGCTGCCGGTAGAACCGGCTCGCCACCGCGCTCATGCTGCCCGCCGCCTTGCCGGCCGCCAGGATGATCAGGCGCCCCGGGCTCGGCGCCGGCAGGTGCGCGGGCAGGCACAGATCCGGATGAGCGGCGCGAATGCCCGCATACAGCAGGGTCTCGAGCAGTGCGCGCTGCTTGAGGATGGCAGGATCGGCGATGGGCGGGACGGTCTCGGACATGGCGTCGGACGGGCTCCTCACTGTGATTTGCGCGTGCGATCCCCGCCCATTCGTTGGTGGGCGGCGGGCCCGTTTGTTGCCGTGAGCGCACGTTCTTTGATAGGCATCACGCCTTGTCAGGTGATCTGCCCGAGCCGCCGCCTCACGGCAAGCGCGATCGGCGCCGTCCCACAGATCCAACCCTCGGAGCCCCGTGACCCGTCCGGAGATCGAAGCGCGCCCCCCGGCCACGCACCCGTGCGAGATCATCCCGGGTGATCCCGCCTGCGGCCTTGTGATCGCCTGCGACCACGCCTCGAACTTCGTGCCCGCGGATATCGAGCTCGGCGTGCCGGAATCCGAGTTCGGCCGGCACATCGCCTACGATATCGGCGCGGCGGCGGTGACCCGGGGGCTCGCGGCCCGGCTGAGCGTGCCCGCGATCCTGACGAACTTCTCTCGCCTGATCATCGACCCGAACCGCGGCCGGTCCGACCCGACCCTGGTGATGCGCCTGTCCGACGGCGCCGTGGTGCCGGGCAACGCCCGGATCGACGAGGCCGGCAAGCAGGCCCGGATCGCGCGCTTTTACGCGCCGTTCGACGAGGCGATCGACCGAGCGGTCGCGGCCGCCGAGACTGCCGGGCGCCCGCCGGTGATCCTGACCATGCACAGCTTCACGCCCTATTGGCGCGGCATCGCCCGGCCCTGGCAGGTCGGGATCCTGTACGACCGGGATGAGCGCTTCGCCCGGCCGCTGATCGAGGCGCTCGCGGCCGATCCGGCCGGGCTCACGGTCGGCGACAACCAGCCCTATGGCGGCGGCCTGCCGGGCGACACGATCGACCGCCACGCCACCGCCCGCGGCCTGCCCAACGCCCTGGTGGAGATCCGCCAGGATCTCATCGCCGGCGCGGCCGGCCAGGAGGAATGGGCCGAGCGCTTCGCCCGCATCCTGCGCCCGCTGATCGCGGCTTGATCCGGACGCGGCCGATCCCGAGATCCGTGCCGACGGCCCTTACCTGAAAGCGTTCCACGATGCCCGAGATCGACCCACAGACCCAGACCGAACTCGAAGCCGCGGTGTTCCGCCGGCTCGTGTCGCATCTGCGCAACCGCACCGACGTGCAGAATATCGACCTCATGAACCTGGCGGGCTTCTGCCGGAACTGCTTGTCGAACTGGCTCAAGGATGCCGCCGACGCGAAGGGCGTGCCGCTCACCAAGGACGAGAGCCGCGAGGCCGTGTACGGGATGCCCTACAGCGACTGGAAGGCGAAGCACCAGACGGAGGCGAGCCCCGAGCAGCAGGCGGGTTTTTCGGCGTCCCAGGCCAAGGATCACTGACCGGGCGAGAGGGGCGGCGAGAATCGGCTAAGCTTCCGGTAAGTTCGGCCCGTTAACCACCGGTCCAGGGCGCAACCGCGCCGCGCATCCCGGAGAGCCCCATGAACGCCCATTCGATGCCCACCGCAGCAGCCCAGCGGCCCGGCGGCGACGTCTCGTCGGCCGAGGGCGTGGCCGCCGACGAGCTGAAGCAGTTCATCGAGCGCTTGGAGCGCCTCGAGGAGGAGAAGGCCGGCATCATGGGCGACATCAAGGAGGTGTTCGCCGAATTGAAGGGCCGGGGCTTCGACGCGAAGGCGGTGCGCACGATCATCCGGATCCGCAAGCAGGATCACAGCGAGCGCCAGGAGCAGGAGGCGATCCTCGAGCTCTACATGCAGGCCCTCGGCATGGCGTAGCCCCGGCCGTTGCCGAGCCGGATAGCGGGTTGGCGGATGGATCAAATTGAGACTGCCAAGGGCCGTACCCCACGCGAGTACGGCCCTTGGCTTGTTCAGTGATCGCCTCCGTCGGAGGTCAATGCCCGCTCGCGGCGTGCGTCTCCTCGATCAGGCCCAGGGTCCGCCCCGGATATCCGGCAGCGTCGAAATACCGGGTCTCGCCCACCGTCTGGTAGTTCAGCACCGTCACGATGCCGGCCGCGTCCGGCTCCGAGCGGCGGATATGTTTCTGGGCCGCCGGCTTGGCGCCGTTGACCATCGCCTCGGTCAGGATGCGGCCGACCAGCTTGCCCTTGTCGGGGATGTCGAGATCCAGGATCCGGGCGATGGTCTTGCCGAGATCGGCGTTGCTCGCCGGAATGTCGCTCTCCAGGCCGCCCCGGAAGCTCGGGCCGACCGCGCCCATGACGTTGCGCGTATCCGAGCGCGCGAAGCTGCCGTGCATGCCCTGGCCCTGCTGCAGGGTGGTGTCCGATACTTCGACGCCGCAGGTGGTGGGATCGGCGCAGCCGGTCGAGAAGCTGCGGAAGTTCACGACGATCGCCGGCATCGGGGTCAGGGCCGACCCGTCGAGGGCGATCGATGAGAGCGGCAGGGTTCCGGGGATCGCGCCGAGGGAGTCGCTGACGAACAGGCCGCTGACGTAATCCTGGCGCGACAGGGCCTCCACCACCTTGCGGGCGAGCGCCTTGTCGTTGCTCGGCACGTAGACGAGATCCGAGCCGCCGTTGGCCGCGACCACCACGTCGGGTTTAGCCGGATCGGAGCCGATCAGGCCGTTGGCGCGGCTCGGGAAGACCCCGGCATCGAGCTTCGCGCCCTTCGCGTCCGGATCGAACAGGGTCATGCCGAGGTCGTGGGCGAGATCGATAGCGAGGAAGCCCGGCGGCAGCTGCTTGGCCGGCACGCCCTTGTAGGTCTGCGACGCCGCGAAGCTCGTCGCGCTCTCTTTCGAGATCGTGGAGAAGCCGTGATCCGAGGTGAGGACGATGTCCGTGGTCTCGGCCAGGCCCTGCTCGCGCACGGCGGCCTGGAGGGTCGCGAGGTTGTCGTCGGCGTTGCGGATGGAGGCCAGGCTCGTCGGCCCGTTGATCCCGGGCACCAGCCGCCCGAGACTGTCACCCTGGTTGTGCTGCGTCCCATCGGGATCGCGCGACCAGAACACCAGCACGAACGGTTTCTGCCGGGCTTTGAACAGCGGCAGCACGGCCTTGGTCGCGACGGCGGCGAAATAGCCCTGCTGTTCGACATTGGCCGCGACCGTGCCGGGCGTCTCGGCGGTGCCGGCCTGGCCGTTGGCGCCGCGGGTCGGCGCCTGATCCGGCAGGTTGACCTCTTTGAGCCGGGCGCGGAACGCGTCGCCGAGCGGGATGCCGCCGGCCCGGCCCGTGCTGTCGTCGATGTGGATGTTGTACTGGCCGGTGCGTTCGGTGTGGTCGAAGACCAGGGACGGTCCGAGCTTGCCGATGCTGGCGGTGGAGAAACCCTTGGCCCGGGCGGCCTTCAGGATCGTCTCCTCGTTGAGGTAATTGCCGGCGAAATGCTCGTCGACGTCGCCGAGCACCGGGTCGCTCTCCAGGAACGGGGTCAGGCTGTCGCCGGCGCCGGGCACCGGGAAGGCGGTGTAGATCGTGTTCCCGAACTGGCCGGTATCGCCGAGCATGTGGCCGGTCGCCATCGCGGTGGCGTTCGGCATGGTGAAGGTCGGAAACATCGAATGCGTGTTGGTGAAGCGCACACCGGTCTTCATCAGCCGGTCCATGGTCGGCGCAGTCTGCGGGTTCACCATCCCCGCCCGAAGGCCGTCGGCCACGAACAGGATGACGTTGTGGGGCCGCGTCTCGGCACGGGCGGCGCCGGAGGCGCACAATCCGACGAGGCAGGCAACGATGACGCGACGCATGACGAATCTCCGACCGATCCGGGCAGCGGCGTGGCCGGCGAAGATCACAACGCCATGACAGGCGCCCGGCGTTTGAGCTCTGCCAAGCCGGCGGGATTGCAGCCCACAGAAGGGCGCAAGACTGGGCGATCGGCTGAAGCAGCCCCGAAGAACCGCGAAAATACGTACAGGACCGAGTCTTAATCCGCCCCGTTTCGGTCCATTCACATGATCGTGCCGGCGGTTAAATGCTGAGGACGGCGCCTCTTCCACAGAGAACGGCGGCCGTCGCGTAACGCCGTCGCTGAGACCTTGACGTTAGCGCGATCTTTGCTGAAAGAGTGAGTAACCGCATCCGGTATGCCACATTGAAGGGCAGCCCGCGGACGCTTGAACGCTCATGAGACGCGGCCACGACCGGCGCGTCGACTGCAGGCGCACAGCGGATTCAACACGATCGATACGCCACACGGGATCCGCGGGTCGGAACGCGGCCCGGGACGCGCTTGGGAGAGGAAACGATGATCCTGACGAAACGCGCCCTTGTGGGCGCCCTGCTCGGCGCCACGGCGCTGGGGCTCGTGCCGGCGCAGGCTGCGGACCCGATCAAGATCGGGCTCACCGGGCCCTATACGGGCGGCTCGTCGTCCATGGGCGTCTCGATGCGCGACGGCGCCAAGCTGGCCGCCGCCGAAATCAACAAGAACGGCGGCGTGCTCGGCCGCCCGATCCAGCTGATCGAGCGCGATGACGAGGCCAAGAACGAGGTCGGCGCCCAGGTCGCGCAGGAACTGATCAACAAGGAGAAGGTCGTCGCCACGGTGGGCTTCATCAACACCGGCGTCGCCCTGGCTGCCCAGCGCTTCTACCAGGAAGCCGAGATCCCGGTGTTCAACAACGTCGCCACCGGCACGGTGATCACCAATCAGTTCAAGGAGCCAGATTACGACGTCAATTACGTCTTCCGGAACTCGGCCTACGACGTTCTCCAGGCCGGCATGATGGTCGACGAGGCGCTGGCGCAGAACTTCAAGAAGATCGCCATCCTGGCGGATTCGACCAATTACGGCCAGCTCGGCCGCGAGGATATCGAAAAGTACCTCGCGACCAAGGGCGTGAAGCCCGTCGCGGTGGAGAAGTTCAACATCAAGGACGTCGACATGACGGCCCAACTGCTGAAGTCGCAGCAGGCCGGCGCCGACGTGATCCTGGCCTACGGCATCGGCCCGGAGCTGGCCCAGATCGCCAACGGCATGGCCAAGCTCGGCTGGAAGGTGCCGATCATCGCGTCCTGGCCGGCCTCGATGCAGAGCTTCATCGATATCGCCGGCACCAACGGCAACGGCGTGATCATGCCCCAGACGTTCATCGAGGATAAGACGCTGCCCAAGCGGGCGTCCTTCCTCGACGATTACTACAAGACCTACGGCGTGACCAAGATTCCGACCCCGGTGGCCGGGGCCCAGGGCTACGATTCAGTCTACCTGATCGCCGCGGCGATCAAGCAGGCCGGCTCGACCAACGGCCCGAAGATTCGCGAAGCGCTCGAGAACCTGAACACCAAGGTCGAGGGCGTGGTGACCACCTACGATCACCCCTTCACCGCGAAGGACCACAACGCGATCTCGCGCAACATGGTCGTGTTCGGCAAAGTCCAGGACGGCAAGATCGTCTACGCCAAGCCGGAAGACGCGAAGAACGCAGGCGTCGTCCGCGTCAAGGAAAAGTCCTCGAACTGACGCGCGCGGACCCGTGCCCCCCCGGCGCGGGTCCGAACGACGGGCAGCTGAGCTCGAACGGCCGGCTTCCCGCCTGCCCCGTGACGCCTGGGACGGCTTCGACACCATGACCATCTTCCTTCAGCTCGTCGCCTCGGGCGTCGCGGTCGGCATGATCTACGCCGCCATCGCGTTCGGCTACCAGCTCACCTTCGCAACCTCGAAGACCCTGAATTTCGGCCAGGGCGAGGCCCTGGCGCTCGGCGCCCTGTTCGGCCTGACGTTGGCGCCGTTCACAGGCTACTGGCTGATGATCCCGCTCGTGCTGGTCTTCGGCTTCGCCCTCGGAGCCGTGGTCGAGCGCCTCGCGGTGCGCCCGGCGATCAAGATCAAGTCCGAGTACGGGTGGATCATGGCCACCATCGCGCTCGGCATCATCTTCCGGAACCTTGCCGAGAACATCTGGGGCCGGGACGATTTGAAATTCCCCTCCCCGCTGCCCGACGCGGCCGTGGAGATGGGCGGCATCCGCGTGCTGCCGATGGAGATGCTGATCGTCGCCGGCGCGCTGCTGATGATGCTCTGCGTCGAAATCTTCAACCGGAAGTCGATCTGGGGGAAGGCAGTCGTGGCCACCTCGAACGACATCGACGCCGCCGGCCTGATGGGCATCAACACCAAGCGGATCATCACCCTGTCCTACTCGATCAGCGCCATGACGGCGGCCTTCGCGGGGGTGCTCGTCGCCCCGGTGACGCTGACCGGCGCCACGATGGGGGCGGTGCTCGCGCTCAAGGCCTTCGCGGTGGCGATCATCGGCGGGCTCGAATCCGGCCTCGGCGTGATCGTCGGCGGCCTCATCCTCGGCGTCGCGGAGACGCTGACCGGCTTCTACATCTCGACCGGCTACAAGGACGTGCCGGGCCTGATCCTCCTCCTCGTTGTGCTCTCGATCCGCCCGGTCGGCCTGTTCGGCAAGGCCGTGATCAAGAAGGTCTGACCGTCATGGCGCATTCCGCCCTCGCGCCCGTCGCCGCGCACCCGCCCGCCACAAACGCCCGCGGCCTCGGCCTGATCGGCGCCGTGCTGCTGGTCGTCGCCCTGGTGGCGTTCCCCCTCGTGGTGACGAGCACTTATTATATCCACCTGCTGACCGTGATCGCGATCTACGCGATCCTGATCCTCGGGCTCGACATCGTGGTGGGCTATACCGGCCAGGTCTCCCTCGGCCATGCCGGCCTGTTCGGCATCGGGGCCTACGCGGCCGCGACGCTGTTCCTGCACTTCAAGATCGGCATCTGGCTGGGGCTGCTCGCCGGCATCGGCGTTACGGCGGCCTTCGGAATCCTGCTGGCGGTCCCGGCGCTGCGGGTGACCGGGCCCTACCTGGCGATGGTGACCCTGGCCTTCGGCACGATCATCCAGATCTTTATCAACGAGCTGACCCCGATCACCAACGGGCCGCTGGGCATCACTCTGCCGCCGGCCCGGGTGCTCGACTTCTCGCTGATCGGCATGCAGGCGCCCTGGGGCGCGGCCGGGCGCAAGCTGGAATTCTACTATCTCGTCTGCGCGGCTTTGCTGCTCACCATCCTGGTGGTGAACCGGGTGGTACGCTCGCCCTTCGGTCGGGCCTTCGAGGCCCTGCGCGACTCGCCGATCGCCTGCGATTGCATGGGCGTCAGCGTCTACCGCTACAAGGTCTACGCCTTCGTGGTCTCGGCGGCGCTCGCCGGCCTCGCCGGGGCGCTGTTCGCCTGGTCGGAGCGCTACGTCGCGCCGAACTCCTACGGCTTCGAGCTCACGGTGTTGTTCCTGCTCGCCGTCACCATGGGCGGGCGCAAGTCGCGCTCCGGGCCGCTGATCGGCTCCGCGATCATCGTGATGATGCCCAACATCCTGGCCGATATCGAGCTCGTCCGGATCATGGCGGGCCTCATCGCGGCCGCGGCCGTGATCGTCGGCGCCCTCGCCTTCATCCGCAAGCAGCCGAACCGCTACGCGATCCTGGTGCCGGTGGTGCTGTGCGTGCTGTTCCTGCCGGCGACCCTGGCGCTGCAATCGGTCACCGATTTCCGCCTGACGGTCTTCGGCCTGATGATCCTGTTCGTGGTCTACTACCTGCCGGACGGCATCGTCGGCTTCCTGCGCCAGAAGATCCCGGCGCTGCGGCCGGCCCACACGGCAGAGGGTCGCGATCTCGCCGCCGGCGGTGCGGCGCTGATCGCCCAGCGCGGCGATGCCGGCGGGGACGCACTGCTGAAGGTCGAGCAGGTGCTGATGCAGTTCGGCGGCCTGAAGGCGCTCGCCGGGATCGACCTCACCGTGAAGCCGGGGACGATCCACGGCCTCATCGGGCCGAACGGCTCGGGCAAGAGCACGATGATGAACGTGCTCACCGGCATCTACAAACCCACGGCCGGGTCGGTGACGCTGGCGGTCGCCGGCGGCCGGCGCCTCGACGGGCGCATGCCCTCCGAGATCGCCCTGTCGGGAGTGGCCCGCACCTTCCAGAACGTACAGCTGTTCCACGAGATGACCGCGCTCGAGAACGTGCTGGTCGGCCTGCACCACACCTTCCGGGGCACGATCCTCGACGCGATCCTTGGCACGCCCCGTCGACGGCGCGAGGAGCGCGAGGCCCGCGCCCGGGCCATGTCGATCCTGGACTTCATGGGGCTTGGAGCCCTCGCTCAGGAGGAGGCGCGCAACCTGCCCTACGGCAAGCAGCGCCTTCTCGAGATCGGCCGGGCGCTCGCCCTCGACCCCGTGCTCCTGCTGCTCGATGAGCCGGCCGCCGGCCTCACCGCGCCCGACATCGCCGACCTCGTGGCGATCATCCGCAAGATCCGCGACGCCGGCATCACGGTGATCCTGATCGAGCACCACATGGACGTGGTCATGGGCCTGTGCGACCGGGTCAGTGTCCTGGATTTCGGCCACAAGATCGCCGAGGGCGGCGCCCGCGACGTGCAGCAGGATCCCAAGGTGATCGAGGCCTATCTCGGCGCCCCCGACGACATGGGCGGCAGCAGCCCGGAGCACGCCCATGCTTGAGGTCTCCGATCTCCACGCCGGCTACGGCCAGATCGAGGTCCTGCACGGCCTCACGTTCCAGGTGCCGAAGGGCCAGGTGGTCACGCTGATCGGCTCCAACGGCGCCGGCAAGACCACGACCATGCGGGCGCTCTCAGGGATGATCCGCCCGCGCGCCGGCACGATCCGCCTGAACGGCCGCGAGATCGGTGGGCTCGACAGCCACGACGTCGCCCGCGAAGGTCTGGCGCATTCGCCGGAGGGCCGCCGTGTGTTCCCGACCCTGTCGGTCGAGGACAACCTGACGCTCGGCGCCTTCCCGCGGCTGACCGGGTCCCGGCCGAAGGGCGATGTCGCCGCCGACCGCGAGCGCGCCTTCAGCCTCTTCCCACGTCTCAAAGAGCGGCGCACCCAGCTCGCCGGGACGCTCTCGGGCGGCGAGCAGCAGATGCTCGCCATGGGCCGTGCCCTGATGCTGCGCCCCGAGATCCTGCTGCTGGACGAGCCTTCCATGGGGCTGGCGCCCAAGCTGGTCGAGGAGGTGTTCCGCATCATCCGCCAGCTCAAGGAGGAGCGCGTAACGATGCTGCTGGTCGAGCAATTCGCCATGGCGGCGCTCGGTGTCGCCGACCACGCCTACGTGCTGGAGAACGGCCGGATCCGCTTCCAGGGCCCGGCCGCCCAGCTCAAGAGCGACCCGGCGGTGCGCGCCGCCTATCTCGGCGGCGGCCATTGAGCCGTCCGGCGCCCTGAAAACGGGAACGGCCGCGATCGTCTCCGATCGCGGCCGTCCAACGCGTTAATTGCGGTGTCTTACGCGGCCTTGGGCTTGGCCCGGTTCAGCAGCTTGCGGTTCACCAGCACCTCGGCGATCTGCACCGTGTTGAGGGCGGCGCCCTTGCGCAGGTTGTCCGACACGCACCAGAAGTTCAGGCCGTTCTCGATGGTCGCGTCCTCGCGGATGCGCGAGATGTAGGTGGCATCCTCGCCCGCCGCCTCGTGCGGGGTCATGTAGCCGCCGTTCTCGCGCTTATCGATCACCAGGACGCCCGGCGCCGAGCGCAGGATCTCGGTGGCCTTCTCGGCCGAGAGCGGACGCTCGAACTCGACGTTCACCGCCTCCGCATGCCCAATGAAGACCGGCACGCGGACCGCGGTGGCGGTCAGCTTGATCTTCGGGTCGAGCATCTTCTTGGTCTCGGCGACCATCTTCCACTCTTCCTTCGTGTAGCCATCCTCCATGAACACGTCGATGTGGGGGATGACGTTGAAGGCGATGCGCTTGGTGAACTTGCCGCCTTCCTTGATGTCGCCGGCGGTGAACACGGCGCGGGTCTGGTTGAACAGCTCGTCCATCGCCTCCTTGCCGGCGCCGGAAACCGACTGGTAGGTCGAGACCACGACGCGCTTGATCGTGGCCGCCTCGTGCAGCGGCTTGAGGGCGACGACCAGCTGGGCGGTCGAGCAGTTCGGGTTGGCGATGATGTTGCGCTTGGTGAAGCCCACCACCGCGTCGGCATTCACCTCGGGGACGATCAGCGGCACGTCCGCGTCGTAGCGGAACGCCGACGAGTTATCGATCACCACGCAGCCCTGCTGGCCGATCCGGGGCGACCATTCCTTCGAGGTCTCGCCGCCCGCCGACATCAGGCAGATATCGGTGTCGGAGAAATCGTAGGTGTCGAGGGCTTTGACCTTGAGCGTTTTGTCGCCGAAGGAGACTTCCTGACCCTGGCTGCGGCGCGAGGCCAGCGCCACGACCTCGTCGGCGGGGAAGGCCCGCTCGGCCAGGATATCCAGCATCTCACGGCCCACGTTGCCCGTGGCGCCTACGATGGCGACCTTGTAACCCATCTCTCGTCTCCGCGCGGAAAACCCCGACCGATCCGGGTGCCGCGCTCTTGCCAGCAAACTCGGCCGAAGGATCGTTCGCGCCGAAGGGGCGCCCGGCGAACGGGCACGGCCGCGAACCCTCACGAAGTGGGGGCGACGGCCTGTCCGAGCAAGGCGCCGAAGGCGTGGGGCTGTCAAGGCCAGGATTGGCGCTGCAAGACTCGATTTACCCTGTGGCGGGAATGCCGGGCATGACGGCCGGTTGGAGGGTGGTGATCAACCCGGCGCGGTGATGATCGCGGGCGGCCAAGACGAGCGGCCGTCCGCACGGGGCATCATGCAGACCGACCCACCGAGCACAGATGAGGCGGGCGCTTCCAGCGCGCCCAAGGGTTGGCGCACGCTCTCGCTGGTCGGCCTCGGCCTGCGTCTCGTCATCGCCTCGGCAATGATTGCCGGTCTCTGTCTCTATGCCCGCCAAGCGCCGGTGGCGCCGCAGGTGGCAAAGCCCGTCACGGCGGCGTTCGTACCGGCGATGCCCGCGCCGAAAGCGCCCTCCCCGGCCGCCCCGGTGCGGTTCGGGCTCACCGAGCCCGGCCTCGACCCGATCCGGGTCGCGGCCGGCCGGATCGATCCGGCGACCGGTCTACGCGAGGATGCGCTGGCACGGGGTGTCTTCGAGGCGTTCGAAGCTCCGGCCCTCCGGGTGACGCTGACCCGCGGCGACGCGGCCGGACGGGCACCCGGCCTGTTCATTTTGCTGGCCCGGCGGGCCGCGACCGATGGGCCGGCGCTGGCCGTGATCCGTACCGGGCCGGGCGGCACGATCGCCACCAAGTTCGGCGCCGTGGAGACACTGGAAGTCACACTCGGCGGCCCGACACGGCGGACCTGCTTGGGCTTCGTCAGCCGCGAGACCGCCTTCCGGCTGGACGGCTGGCTCTGCGCTCCGCTGGGGCATTCCCCCGAGGCGCGAACCCTGGGCTGCATGGTCGATGCGCTGAGCCTCGACGACCCGGCGGATCCCGACGCGACCGCGGCCTTCATGGCCCCCCGGACGGATCAGGGATGTCCAGTCACGACGGTCGCGGATGCCTCCGAACCGACCGGGTCGATCGGTCGTCGGCGATCGCACGCGAAAAAATGAGGCCAGAATAGGGCAAATCGCCGAAGCTCGGCCATTTTCGCGGAACCACAGCCCCACTCAAGCGTCGTTCTATCAAAGGCGGCGAACTGTTAAGCTTCGGTCGCCATACTGATGGCACTCACAGACAAGGTTGGCCATGCGCTCGCTTAAGATCGCTCTTCTCGGCGTCATCGCCGCCACCGGCTTCGGCGCCCTGGCGTCTGCACCCGCCCAGGCCCAGGAGGGTTTCGGCCCGGGTCGCGTCTACAGCGTCAGCCGTCCGCTCCCGATCCGCGTCCGTCCGCGCAGCTGGCTCGATGCCGGCAACGTGCCCCTGACCTCGAACGTTCCCGGCGCCGGCGGTTCGGGCAACCCGGCCCTGAACCCCTACCTGATCGCTGCGTCCAACCAGCTGAATCCGGCCTTCGGCCCGAACGACCGCTTCGGCCGTGGCATCCTGCCCGACCCGATCACCAACGGCCCGTTCATCGGCGCGCGCTCCACGGCCGTCCGCAACGTCGACCTCTCGTTCGTCGACCGGCTGGACCCGACCTCGCCGCTGTACGGCCGCCCGTACTGAGCCGAGCCCTATCCCTGACGGTGAGAAACGCGGACCCTCGGGTCCGCGTTTTTCGCGTTTATGGGGCTTAGCCACGCACCTCCGCATCCTGAGGCGTGAGCGTTGAAGGAGCCCTCCGGCTGCCCAAGTGATCCCCGGCGCGCTCCTCCGAGGCTCGCTGACGCGAACGCCTCAGGATGAGGCAGGAGGGTCGGGCGATCGCCGACTTGAACCCGTCGGTGGCTCGCTCCGCGTCGCAGGCGATCGCGACCTCGGCATTGCGTCGGCTACTTGACCTGCACGCTGTCGACGACCTCACGGAACTTGGCCAGCACGCCGGTGCGCTGATCCTCGCGCACGACGCCCAGGGCGCGCAGGTACCCGTCCGGATTGAATCGGATGGTCTGTGAGACGACCACGGGAACGTTGGTCGGCATGTCGACGGCCCGGGCGACGATCTCGTGCCAGTCGACGCCGTTCGAGCGGTAGCTCTGCGCGCGCTCAATCACGAAATCCTTCATGGTCTGGTTCGAGGCCAGGGCCGCCCGGGCGAAGCCGTCGCGCTGCTCGGCGGCGGGCGGCTGCTGGACCGCCTGGGCCAGCACCAGGATCGGCTGTTCCAGATTCTGCATCTGGTCCTTCGGGCCCGCCGTGAGCAGGACCGAATTGCCGGCCAGCACCCGGATCGGTCGGAAGCCCGCCATGTTGCCGATGCGGAACGGCAGGGCCTCGACCTGCTGGTCGAGGGTGAGCGGCGGGCGCAGGGTGACGCCGGTCACCAGCTTGCGCATCGTCTCCTCGGTCTCGGCATCCGGCAGCGCCTGGGCGATGATCAGGCCGGTCACGGTCGGCGTGCCGACCACCAGGATCCATTTGCGGATCGCCGGTGCGGTGGCGTTGGGATCGGCGGGCTGCTCGCCGGTGTAGAGCATGCCCTCGTTGTCGCCGACCTTCACCTCCTCGCGCTTCTCCACCGCGAAACCCTGGCTCAGGAGGTTGGCGTCGGTGAAGCCGCTGACCAGTTCCGCGAAGGCGTTCGGCGGCAGCTCAACCACCGACAGGGTGGCGCCGCCCTCCTTGCGCTCGAAGCCCGAGAAGCGCCGCGACAGCGCCATATCGGCCGGCGGCTCGAAACCGAAGCGGGAGCCCGGTGGATAGACCGGATCGGCGGCAAACGCCGCAGATCCGAGCCCGGCCATCAGGACGGCCAGGGACAGAACCCGCCCGAGACGCAGCGTCAGGTTACGCACCAGCATCGGAAACCGGTTCTCCACGCGCGAGGACCCGAGCGGGCTCGCTTCGTGCGATGGGTCTGCCCGCGGCCATTATCTGTCAAGCCGACAATGAGGCGGACGCGCGATCGGTCCGGGGAGAGACGATCATCAACGCGGCGAGACTGATACCGCAGGCGTAGGCCGCCAGGTTCCAGGCCGAGAAGATAGTGCCGAGAAGCAGCTGGCCGGCCAACGTCCTGCGGAACGCGTCGAGCTCGGCACCGTGCAACAGGCGGCTGCCTTCGATGCCGGCTGCGATGACGCTGGCGGCGACCAAACAGCCCGGCACGCGCCAGCCGGCCGGCCGCACGGCAGCAACGAGCGCGAACAGCATCGCACCCCAGAGGATGCCGCCGCCGTAATGGTGGATCGCCAGGGGCAGATTCCACTTCGGCAACCGCAACAGCAGCCCGAGGCCGACGAACGCCGCGGCTGCGCCGAGAGAGCGTGTCCGGCTCATGGCACGGCCACGCCCGCCGATGCTGGGGAAGCGAGGGGCCGAGCGCTCAGGCGGCTGATCCCGTTCACCCGCGCGATCAGCGTGTAGGACACGATCATCAGCGCGAACAGCAGGCCGCCGAACAGGCAGGCCCAGCCCTGCTTCACGCCGAAACGCAGGATCTCGTAGGCCGCCGCGACGGGCCCGCGGGCGGCAGCGGCGTCGCCCAGGCGGCGCTTGGCCGCGATGAACCGGGCGATGGGCGGCCATTGCGCCGCCGCGCTGTCACGTCGCGCGGAAGAGGCTGGCCGCATGGCTGGATCCCGTAAGGTTGCGGCCGTGAGAGCGAATCACCGTCATGGCTTTCCGGTGACGCCGGCGGTGACCCGGCGCAGGGTCAGGTTGCAGCGCCCGCCATCCGGAAGGAAGGCCGGCAGCGGATTCTCCGCGAGCAGGTCGTTCTCCGCATAAAGGCGGTCGACCCCGTGGTGGATCAGGCGCGAGGCGCCGCCGATCACCAGGACGTCGCCGGGATGGAGGCGGATCGAGCGGGTCGGGTCCGAGCGGCGCAGGCCGCCGTAGCGGAACAGGGCCGTGGCGCCGAGCGACAGGGAGACGACCGGGGCGGAGAAATCGGCCTCGTCCCGATCCTGGTGCAGGCCCATCCGGGCGTCCGGGGCGTAGAGGTTGATCAGGCAGGCTTCGGGCGCCGCCGGAAACGCCGCCAGAGCGTCCCAGGCGGCCAGCGCGAGGGGTGGGATCGCGGGCCACGGCTGGCCGGTCTCCGGATGGTTCGGTTGGTAGCGGTAGCCGCTCCGGTCGGAGACCCAGCCCAACGGGCCGGCATTCGACATCCGCACCGAGAAGGGCTTTCCGGTGCGCGGCATGCACGGGGTGACGGGCGGCGCGGCCGCCAGGACCGCCGCGACTTCGGCGGCGAGCCGCGCGCGGGCGGCCGGATCCAGGAAGCCCGGATGGTGGATCAGGCCCGGCGCGAGTTCGGTCGCCAATCAGCGGTCCGCTTCGCCGTCGCGGGCCAGGATCTGCTTGGAGGCGACCGTGGTGTCGGCGGCCAGCCGGTAGACCAGCGGCACGCCGGTCTTGATCTCCAGGCCGGCGATGGTGTCGGGGCCGAGATGGTCGAGCACCATCACCAGGGCGCGCAGCGAATTGCCGTGGGCCGCCACCAGGACCCGCTGCCCAGCCATCACCCGGGGCAGGATCGTCTCAATGTAATAGGGCAGGACCCGGGCGGCGGTGTCCTTCAGGCTTTCGCCGCCGGGCGGCCGCACGTCGTAGGAGCGCCGCCAGAGGTGGACCTGCTCCGCGCCCCATTTGGCGCGGGCATCGTCCTTGTTGAGCCCCGCGAGGTCGCCGTAATCGCGCTCATTCAGGGCCTGCGACCGTTGCGCGTCGAGATCCGGGAGGCCCATTTCCTCCAGCATCAGCGCGCAGGTGCGCTGCGCCCGGATGAGTTCAGACGTGAAGGCGATATCGAACCCGTAGCCCGCCTGCTTCAGGGCTCGTCCGGCCGCGCGCGCCTCGTCGATGCCACGCTCGGTGAGGCCGGGGTCGCGCCAGCCGGTGAACAGGTTCTTGAGATTCCACTCGCTCTGGCCATGGCGAGCGAGGACGAGCAGTCGCTCCATCGGCAGATCGTATCCCTCCTTGGTGGCCTAAAGCCCGAGCACATCCGCCATGGAATAAAGTCCCGGCGGCTTCGGGTGTGCCCAGAGCGCGGCCTTCACAGCGCCGGCGGCGAACAGCCCGCGATCGGCGGCATGGTGACTGATGGTCAGGGTCTCGCCGGCGCCGGCGAAGATCACGCTGTGGTCCCCGACTACGGAGCCGCCCCGCAGGGTGGCGAACCCGATATCGCCGGGGCGGCGCGCGCCGGTATGCCCGTCCCGGGTCGAGACCCGCACGTCCTTCAGGTCGACGCCGCGGCCCTCCGCGGCGGCCTCGCCGAGGAGCAGCGCGGTGCCGGAGGGCGCATCCACTTTCATGCGATGGTGCATCTCGGCGATCTCGATGTCGAACTCGTCGCCCAGCGCCTTGGAAACCCGGCGCACCAGCTCGGCCATCAGGTTGATGCCGAGCGACATGTTGCCGGAACGCACGATGCGCGCGTGGTAGGCGGCCGCCCGGAGTTTGGCGAGGTCGTCGTCCGACAGGCCGGTGGTGCCGACCACGTGGACGATGCGGGCCTGGGCAGCCAGCTCGGCGAATTGCACGGTGGCGGCGGGGGCGGTGAAGTCGAGCACCCCGTCCGCGGTGGCGAAGGCCTTCAGCGGGTCGTCGGTGACCGGCACGTCGAGGGGCGGAAGCTCAGCCAGCACGCCGGCATCCTGCCCGAGAACCGGCGAGCCCTCGCGCTCGATCGCCGCCGCGAGGGTGCAGCCCTCGGCCTCGGCCACCGCCCGCACCAGCATCCGCCCCATGCGCCCGCCAGCGCCGACCACCACGAGCCGCATTCGCCTTGTCCTGTCATCGTTCCGTCCCGGACAAGCCTGGCCGATGTCGGGCGCGCCATCAATGGCCGGACGCCGGCCGGGACTGTTTCGGGCGGGGGCTCCCGCGGCCTCTCTCCGATGAGAAGGGCGCGGGAGCCTGCGTGACGGTTAGTCCTTCTCGGGGGCGATCGCCTCAAGACCGCCGATATGCTTCTGCGCGTAGAGCGGCAGGCCGATCTGCTTGATCAGCTCCAGCTGAGTCTCGAGGAAGTCGATATGGCCTTCCTCGTCCTCGGCGAGATCCTCGAACAGGCGCTCGGAGACGCGGTCGTTGATCGATTCGCAGTACTTGGCAGCTTCGAGGTACAGGCTGCGCGCGCCGTTCTCGGCGGCGAGATCGCATTCGATGATCTCCTGCACGGTCTGACCGATTCGCAAAGGCTCCAGCTCCTGCAGGTTCGGGAAGCCGTCCAGGAACAGGATCCGGTCGATGAACCGATCCGCGTGGTTCATCTCCTCGATCGATTCCTTGCGCCAGAACTTGGCGAGATCGATATAGCCCCAATCATTGAGCATCCGGAAATGCAGCCAGTACTGGCTGACGGCGGTCAGCTCGCTCTTCAGGCCGCGATTCAGGTACTCGATGACCTTGGTGTCGCCCTTCATGCCCCCGTACTCCTTACAGCTAGTCTGGCGGGGGGGCATTGGCGTCACGCCGTGATCCCGTCCTCCGCAGTTTGGAATAAAACCAAACTGCAAGCGCTGGCGCAAGCCGTGGAGCATTCATGGCTGCTCTGATCGGCCGCCGCTTCTCTCAGCGCATTGCGCATGATTTCCCGGATGGTCCGGGCGCAGCGCCCGCATTTCGGGCTGCAGCCGAGGCAGGCATAGACCTGCGCCGGGGTGCGGGGACAGCCCGGCCCGGGCGACAGGCAGCTGCGAACGGCGCCATCGGACAGGACGTTGCAAGAACAGACGATCATGCGCGGTGCAGAACCCGTCTTCCTCGGGCCAGACCCGAACGCGTCGGGCCAGGCAATTCGGACCTACCAGATTAGAATGACTGAAAAGTAGAAGACATTTCAGTATCTTACTGGTCATCGGGGAGATGGCACCGCTGCCCCGGCGGGTCAAGGCAAAGCCAATCACCGCGTCGCGATCGATCGCTCACAGCCGGTCAGAGGCCTTGAAGACCGAAGGCGTCACGCGGGACATCCGGCCTCAGCGGGCGAGTTCGCGCAGGCCCAGCCGAATCAGCACCTTGGCCTCGGCCCCCTCCTCGGCGCCCTTTAGGGCCGCCGCGATAGCGGAAGCCGCCTGCACCTGCGGGTAGCCGAGATTCACCAGCGCCGAGATCGCGTCGGCCACGGGTCTCGGGGCGGCCCCCTCCTCGACCGCGCCGGTCAGCGCGATCAGCGCCGGATCGACCGGGGCGAAGGCGGGGGCCTTGTCCTTCAGCTCGGCGGTGAGCCGGGCCGCCAGGCGCGGCCCGACGCCGGGCGCCCGGCTGATCGTGCCCTTGTCGCCGGTGGCAATGGCGTTCGCGAGGGCGTCGGGTTCCAGCACCGACAGGATCGCCAGGGCGACCCGCGCGCCGACGCCCTGGACGGTCTGGAGCAGGCGGAACCACTCCCGCTCGGCATCCGAGCGGAAGCCGTAGAGCCGGATCATGTCCTCGCGGACATGGGTCTCGATCGATAGCTCCGCCGCCTCGCCGACCTTAGGCATGCGCTGGAGCGTGCGCGCCGAGCAATGTGCGATGTAGCCGACGCCGGAGACGTCGAGGATCACGAAATCCTCGCCGAACGAATCCACCACGCCCTTGAGCTTGCCGATCATTCTGTGCCCGTCCGCTGTCGTGGCGATGCCTATAGAAGCCGGGGCGCGTCCGCCAGACGCGCTTGAGCCCCGGGGCACTTCGTGAAATCAGGGGGCCGTAACGGTCAGGCTTCGAGACGATCCTGCCGGGCCGGACGAGCGGGGAAACGACCATGCGCGCGCCCATACTCGCCCTGATCGGCCTGTTGTGTCTCGGGCCCGCCCGGGCGGCGGACGACCCGGCCGCAGCGGCCCCGAGCAAGGATCCGACCCAGGTCCGGGCCGGCGCCTATGTCCTCGACCCGGATCACGGCAAGATCACGTGGTCGGTCAGCCATCTCGGTTACTCGACCTATTACGGCCAGTTCACCGGCCTGTCCGGCAAGCTCGACCTTGACCCGAAGGCGCCGGACAAGAGCCGCCTGGAGGTCACCGTCCCGCTCGGCGGCGTCGTCACCGGCAGCCCGCGCCTGAACGAGCATCTGGCCGCGCCGGACTTCTTCGACACCGCGAAGTTCCCGAGCGCGACCTTCACGGCGACCGCCGTCGAGCCGACGAGCCCGACCACCGCGCGGATCACTGGCGACCTCACCCTGCGTGGCGTCACCCGACCGCTGGCGATCGACGCGACCTTCAACCAGGCGGGCATCCACCCGGTGGACCAGCGCTACACCGTCGGTTTCGACGGGCGCGCCGTGGTGAAGCGCTCGGATTTCGGCGTGAACGCCTACCTGCCCGCTCTGGGCGACGAGGTGTCGTTGCGCATCGAGGGCGAGTTCAAGGCGGCGCCCTGAGCCTCGGTTCTGCGAAGTGGGACGAGCGAGCCGGCGCCGAGATGGCCTTGGCGCCCAGGGCGGTATAGGCAGCACCGGTCGCGCCTACCCCGGGCCGGTCGCCCGAGAGGGCCGCGCCCGTCGCGGGCGGCGCGCCGATCGTTGCCATGGAGGTCTGAGCGTTGCGCGGTGCTTGGCTGATCTGGTCTCTGGTGCTGGCGGGTCCGGCCTGCGCGCAAGCGCCTGCGCCGCCCGCGCCCTCCCCGCTCGACAATTATGCTGAGGCGGCGGCGACGACCATCATCGCCGAGCAGGCCTGCCCGGGCATCCAGGTGAAGGCCGGGCAGCTGACGATCCTGCGTCTCGCCACCAAGGTCGGCGCGGCACAGGAACCCATCCTGCAGGAGAAGCTGCGGACTCGGGCCACGCAGGTCCGCCAGCAGCTTGCGGCCGACGGCCGGGAGGCGTGGTGCACGCAGGCGCTGGCCGCCTTCGGTCCCCAGGGCAGCGTCGCCAAGGGCATTCTGGCGACCGGCGCACCGATCCGCTGACCCTGTCCAGGATTGACACGGAGCCACCCCGCCCCTACTGACCCGGCATGGCGCGCGGCCTCCTCGACGAGGTCCGCGCGTTTCGCGTTGTCCGGGTCCGCCCGTGCAATGACTTCAAACAAGAAGCCGGTCCAGGGGCAGCCGCCCCGGAGGCCGTTCGAGAACACGAGAGCAACGATGTTCGCAGTCATCAAGACGGGCGGCAAGCAGTACCGCGTCGCCGCCAACGACACCATCACCATCGCCACCCTACCGGGCGAGGCCGGTGAAACCGTGACCTTCGGTGAGGTCCTCCTGTTCGCCGACGGTGCGGGCGCGACGCAGGTCGGTGCGCCGACCCTCTCGGGCATCAGCGTCACGGGCGAGATCGTGAGCCACGGCCGCGACAAGAAGGTCATCGCCTTCAAGAAGCGCCGCCGCCAGAACTCGCGCCGCAAGCGCGGTCACCGCCAGCACCACACCGTGGTGCGCATCACCGGCATCTCCGCGTGATCGAGCGCGGGCCCCAGGCGAGGCCCGCGATCCGCGCGACTCACACGCATTCGGAGCAGATCCCATGGCACACAAGAAAGCAGGCGGCTCGTCCCGCAACGGTCGCGACTCGGAAGGCCGGCGCCTCGGCGTCAAGAAGTTCGGCTCGGAAGCCGTGATTCCGGGCAACATCATCGTGCGCCAGCGCGGCACCAAATGGCATCCCGGCAGCAATGTCGGCATGGGCAAGGACCACACGCTGTTCGCGCTGGTACCGGGCCATGTCCGCTTCGAGACGCGCCGCGGGCGCGCCTTCGTGGCCGTAACCCCGCTGGCCCAGGCCGCGGAATAACAGGCGGGCGCCCGAGCGGCGAAGCTGGCGTCCCGCCCGGTGTCCCACACCGGACCGGAGACGTCGATGCCGAGCCCCTCACGGGACGGGTCGGACGGAACACCGGGGAGGATGGGGCACCATCCTCCCCTTCGTCGTCTTGAGGCGGTGCCCCGGACTCGGGAACGCCGCCCTGCGAGGGCACGATGTTCCCCGATCTCAGCCGCGACGATGTCTTCCGGATCGAGACGCGCAGGCTCTGGCTGCGCTGGCCGACGGCCAAGGACAGGGATGCCATTCTGAAGCTGGCCGGCGACCGTGCGGTGGCCGAGATGCTGGCGCGGGTGCCGCACCCGCTGCCGGCCCCGGTGGTCGACGCGTTCCTGCTGCAGGCGCGGGCCGAGAACGCGACCGGCGCGGGCCTGACTCTGGCCCTGGCGCGGCGCTCGGCGCCCGCGAGCCTGATCGGCGTGGTCGCCATCCACCCCGGCAGCGACGGCACGCCGGAGCTCGGCTACTGGCTCGGCCAACCCTATTGGGGCGCCGGCCTGATGCGCGAGGCGGTGCGGGCTCTCTGCAATGCGTTCTTCGCCTATGCGGGCGGGACCGACCTCGCCTCCTCGGCGCGGATCGTGAACCCGGCGTCCCGGCGCGTGCTGGAGGCTTGCGGGTTCGTGCAGACCGGCACCGGCACGAAGCCGTTCCCGGCCCGCGGCGCCGATCTGCCGGTGGACCTGTTCCATCTGGATCGGGCCCGGTGGCGGGCCTGCGCCGCCGAGGCGGTGTTGACGGAGGCGGCTTGAGCGCGCGGCCTTCGACATCCGCGATCGAGCGCAATCGCCGACGGAATGAGGGTGCGGGTCGCTGATCCGCATCGGAGAGCGTCATCGCCGAAGGGTTTCGGACTTTCGGACAATGATGATGCCACCTAGGTACTTAGAGCATCGGCTCGGATTCCGGATCCGGGACGGTGCTCGACAAGGGATAGAGCTGTGAAATTCCTCGACGAAGCCAAGGTCTATGTCCGCTCCGGTGACGGCGGTCCCGGCTGCGTCTCGTTCCGCCGGGAAAAATTCATCGAGTTCGGCGGCCCGAACGGCGGTGATGGCGGTCGCGGCGGCGACGTCTGGGTCGAGTGCGTCGAGGGCCTCAACACCCTGATCGACTACCGCTACCAGCAGCACTTCAAGGCCAAGAAGGGCGAGCACGGCATGGGCTCGAACTGCCACGGCGCCAACGGCTCCGACGTGGTGTTGAAGGTGCCGGCCGGCACGCAGATCTTCGCCGAGGACGGCGAGACCCTGATCGCCGACCTGACCGAGGTCGGCCAGAGGATCCGGCTCGCCAAGGGCGGCAATGGCGGCTTCGGCAACGCCTACTTCACCACCTCCACGAACCGCGCCCCGAAGCACGCCAATCCGGGCCTGGAAGGCCAGGAGATGTGGATCTGGCTCCGACTCAAGCTGATCGCGGATGCCGGCCTCGTCGGATTGCCCAATGCCGGCAAGTCGACCTTCCTGGCGAGCGTCACCGCGGCCAAGCCGAAGATCGCCGATTATCCGTTCACGACCCTGCATCCGGGCCTGGGCGTGGTCCGTTCGGACAACCGCGAATTCGTACTCGCCGACATTCCCGGCCTGATCGAGGGCGCGCACGAGGGCGTCGGCCTAGGCGACAAGTTCCTGGCTCATGTCGAGCGCTGCCGGGTGCTGCTGCACCTCGTCGACGGCACCACCGAACATGCCGGCAAGACCTACAAGCTGGTCCGCGGCGAGATCGAGGCTTACGGCAACGGCCTAGCCGACAAGCCCGAGATCGTGGCGCTCTCGAAGGCCGACGCGCTGGACGCCGAGACGCTCAAGAGCCAGGTCGCCAAGCTGAAGCGCGCCGCCGGCCGGGCGCCGCTGGTCCTGTCCTCGGCGAGCCGCAAGGGCGTGCCGGAAGCGCTCCGGGCGATCCAGACCGAGATCGACACGAGCACAGCCGCGGAGGCGGACGCCCGGCCGGTGGTGGCTTGGCAGCCGTGAGTGACGGGGTGGCTCGGCTCCGATAACCTATCCGAGCAAGACGTTGTCGCGGAGGCGACGACGATGGATGCTCTCGTTGTAGAGGGTGACGAGGCGCTGAGCCTGGCGCGTGAATTGGCCGAACGCCAGGGCACTTCGGTCGATCAGGCCGTGTTGACCGCCCTTCGCGCGTCATTGAAGTCGTCGGCTGTCAGCGAACCGTCGGCGCCGCAACTCTCGCCGCCAGACATGGAGCCGATGACCGCCGAGCAGAGGGTGCGGTACGAATCGATCCTGGAACTCGCTCGTTCCATGGCCGCAAAAAAGCCGGGCGCTACGTCACGGCACGACGATCTGTACGACGAATTCGGCTTGCCGAAATGACCAATGACCAGACGATTGCTCTGGATACGTCAGCTATCTTCGCGATTCTCGCATTTGAACCGGAAGCCGCACTGTTCACTGCTTTGATCACGCGCCGACAGACGCTAGTTGGGGCACCGACACTCGTGGAGGCCCGATTGGTCATGGAGCGGCTCTCCGACGAGCCGGAACATGATCTGCGCACCTTCCTAGATCGAGCCGAAGCGAAAATTGTCTCTTTCGATAAGATCATGTTCGAAGCCGCCGCCGACGCATTTCATCATTTCGGAAACGGCCGTGGCCACCCGGCTAAGCTGAACTTCGGCGATTGCCTGGCCTACGCAGTGTCCAAGGCCCATGCGGTGCCCCTCCTCTGCGAGAGGAACGACTTCATCCACACCGATCTGGTGCCGACCTACAACCCGCGCGCCTGATCGGCCGAGGGGTCCAATCCCGCAGGCCCGCGGCAATGCCGGGCTCGGCGTCTTCGAAAGGCCGTCGCGCCTCCGCACGCTGTTCATTCGCGCGGACTTCGTCCAAACCGCATCGATGCCTCGTCTCTGCGAAAAACGATGATTCCGGCCCTCGAAGAATTCCGTCGCGTCGTCATCAAGGTTGGGTCGGCCCTTCTGGTCGATCGCAATGCCGGGCGGCTACGCCACGCTTGGTTGGCGGCTCTGGCGGAGGACATCGCCGAGTTGCATGGGCGGGGCGTCGATGTGCTGGTCGTGTCGTCTGGCAGCATCGCCCTCGGGCGGACGGTCCTGGGCCTGCCGCCGGGAATCCTCCGGCTGGAGGAGAGCCAGGGGGCGGCCTCGGTCGGGCAGATCACCCTGGCCCGGCACTGGGCGGAAGCGCTCGGCCATCACGGCATCGTGGCGGGCCAGATCCTGGTGACCCCGCAGGACACCGAGGAGCGCCGCCGCTACCTCAACGCCCGGGCGACCGTGCTGAAGCTCTTGGAGATGCGCGCCGTCCCGGTAGTCAACGAGAACGACACGGTGGCGACCTCGGAGATCCGCTACGGCGACAACGACCGGCTCGCTGCCCGGGTCGCCACGATGATCGATGCCGACGTGCTGGTGCTGTTCTCGGATA
The DNA here is from genome assembly GCA_003206725.1 of Blastomyces emzantsi. Taxonomy (NCBI): domain Eukaryota; kingdom Fungi; phylum Ascomycota; class Eurotiomycetes; order Onygenales; family Ajellomycetaceae; genus Blastomyces; species Blastomyces emzantsi. The sequence continues at coordinate 54,995 of QGQJ01000137.1, forward strand.
TCGACGGGCTCTACACGGCGCCGCCCCAATCGGACCCGGATGCGCGCCACCTGCCGGTGGTGGAGCGCATCACCCCGGAGATCGAGGCGATGGCCGGCGGCCCGGCCTCGGAATTGTCCCGGGGCGGCATGCGCACCAAGGTCGAGGCGGCCAAGATCGCGGCCTCCGGGGGCACGCACCTCGTCATCGCGGACGGGCGCGGCAAGAACCCCCTGAAGGCGGTGCGCGAGGGTGCGCGCTGCACCTGGTTCCTGTCGGGCTCGACGCCGACCGCGGCGCGCAAGACCTGGATCGCCGGCTCCCTGGAGCCGCGCGGGACGCTGACCATCGATGCCGGCGCCGCCAAGGCTTTGCTCGGCGGCGCAAGCCTGCTGCCGGTGGGCGTCCGGGCGATCGAGGGCAGCTTCTCCCGGGGCGACGCCGTGATGATCCGCGATCCCGAGGGCCGCGTGCTCGGCCGCGGCCTCGTGGCCTATGACAGCGCCGAGGCGGCGCTGATCATCGGCCATCCGAGCGCGCGCATACCGGAATTGCTCAACTATCCGGGCCGCGCCTGGATGGTGCATCGGGATGATCTCGCGATGTTTTAAACTGGACTGATTTCGATCAGTTCTTGTCTAGTTGTAGAATGCGGGATCTCTGTCACGCCTGGTGAGTCAGCACACTTGTGGGCCCGTCGCCCGATGTGCGAAGACCGCCTCATCCCCTGTCGGGCCGGTCTTCGCGGCCCCCGAACACCGAGGACGCCAGCGTGCCCGTCCTGAACCTGAGATCCGATCTCGCCGAGGCCGAGGCCCTGCCGGAGCTGATGGCGGCGATCGGCCGGCGGGCGCGCGTCGCCGGCCGGCGCATGGCGCTCGCCTCGGCCCAGACCAAGGACCAGGCGCTCCGGCTGATTGCCGAGCGGCTGCGGGCGAACGCGGACGAGATCCTGTGCGAGAACGCCCGCGACGTCGCCGCTGCCCGTCAGGCCGGCCAGAGCGCCGCGCTGGTTGACCGGCTCGCCCTGGATGCCGGCCGCCTTGCGGCGATCGCTGAATCTGTCGAGAAGGTCGGGGCGCTGGCCGACCCGGTCGGGCGTCAGCTCGCCGCGATCGAGCGGCCGAACGGCCTGCTGATCGAGCGGATCGCCGTGCCGCTCGGCGTGATCGGCGTCATCTTCGAGAGCCGCCCGAACGTCACGGCGGATGCCGGCGCGCTCTGCCTCAAGGCCGGCAACGCCGCGATCCTGCGTGCCGGTTCGGACAGCCATCGTAGCGCCCTGGCGATCGCCAAGGCCATGAGTGAGGGCCTGGCCGAGGCGGGCCTGCCCGCCGATGCGATCCAGCTCGTGCCGACCCGGGACCGCGCTGCGGTCGGGTTGATGCTCGGCGGCCTCGACGCCTGCATCGACGTGATCGTGCCTCGGGGCGGGCGCGGCCTCGTGGAGCGCGTCCAGGCCGAGGCTCGGGTGCCGGTCTTCGCCCATCTCGACGGCGTCAACCACGTCTACGTGGCGGCCGCCGCCGACCTCGACATGGCGCTGGCCGTGCTGCTCAACAGCAAGATGCGCCGGACCAGCGTCTGCGGCGCCGCTGAGACCCTGCTGGTCGACCGCGCCTGCGCGGCGACGCATCTCGCCCCCCTCGTCCGCACTCTGCTCGATGTCGGCTGTGCGGTGCGCGGCGACGCCGAGACCCAGGCGGTGGATCCCCGGGTGACGCCGGTCTCCGAGGCGGACTGGCACACCGAGTATCTCGACGCGATCATCGCGGCGCAAGTGGTCGACGGGATCGACGCGGCGATCGAGCATATCGAGACCTACGGCTCGCATCACACCGACGCGATCATCACGGCCGACCGCGCCGAGGCCAACCGCTTTCTGGCCGAGGTCGATTCGGCGATCGTCACCCACAACGCCTCGACCCAGTTCGCCGATGGCGGCGAGTTCGGCTTCGGCGCCGAGATCGGCATCGCCACCGGGCGCATGCATGCCCGCGGCCCGGTGGGTGTCGAGCAGCTGACGACGTTCAAGTACCGCGTCCACGGCAGCGGGCAGATCCGCCCGTGATCCGACCCGAAGTCCCGGCGTGCGGCTGATCCTGCCGCCGAGCGCGCCCGGCATGCGGATCGGCCTCTACGGCGGATCCTTCAACCCCGCCCATCGCGGCCACCGCCACGTCACCGTGACGGCTCTGCGTCGGCTCGGCCTCGACCGGGTGTGGTGGCTGGTGAGCCCCGGCAACCCGCTCAAGAGCCGGATCGCCCTGCCCTCCGTGGAGGCGCGCTGCGGCCAGGCCCGGGAGATCGCCCGGCACCCGCGCATCGCGGTGACCGGCATCGAGGCGGCGCTGGGTGTGCGCTTCACGGTCCAGACCCTGCGCTACCTGACCCGTCGTTGCCCCGGCGTGCAGTTCGTCTGGATCATGGGGGCAGATTCGCTCGGCAATTTCCACCGCTGGAAGGGATTCGCCGAGATCGCCCGGCTCGTGCCGATCGCGATCATCGACCGGCCGGGATTCACCATGACGCCGCTCAGCGCCCGGGCCGCCCACAGGCTGGCCGGGGCACGGGTTCCCGAGGCGGCGGCCCATACTTTGCCGACGCGCCCACCCCCGGCCTGGGTGTTCCTCCATGGACCGCGGTCGCCTCTGTCCTCGACCCAGATCCGCAACGGGAAACGGGAACGCTGAAGGCTCGAATGCGACGCAGTTGCAATCGTCGCACGATACAGCCAATTTCATACCGGTTCGCGAACCCTGAGAGGGCGGCGCGACATCACGAGGAATCAGGACGCTGCCCGAGACCATTCGCACGGAGACCATCCGCACACATGCTCCCGTTCCGGAAGAGCCCGGAATGGCGCGCTCGGACGACCTGAAGGCGCTCGCCCTCTCGTGCCTGGACGAGATGAAGGCCGAGGAGACGATCGCGATCGACCTCGCGGGTAAGACCTCGCTCGCCGACACGATGATCATCGCCTCCGGCCGGTCGCAGCGCCATGTCGGCTCGATCGCCGACAAGTTCATTCAGGAGATGAAGAATCGCGGCTACGGCAATGCCCGGGTCGAGGGTATGCCGGCCTGCGACTGGGTGCTGATCGATGCCGGCGACGTGCTCGTCCACATCTTCCGCCCGGAAGTGCGCGGCTTCTACAATCTCGAGAAGATGTGGGGCGCGGATCGCCCGGTGGGCCTGGCGGCGGATTAGCGGCCGTCCGACCCACGCCGTCAATGCGAGCGCAGCGAAGCAATCCAGCGCGGGCGCTGCGTCGAGAGACTGCGCGCTGCCCTAGGTTGCTTCGCTGCGCTCGCAATGACGGCGTGGCAACATCTGTCCCGCCCACCACCTCATCCTGAGGTGCCGCAGCGCAGCGGAGGCCTCGAAGGAGACCTCCAGGGATTGCGCGGCCGGTGGGAGGGCTCCTTCGAGGCTCGCTTCGCTCACACCTCAGGCTGGGGGTCAGGGTTGGGACAAGCTTCATCGAACCCGTTCCGAAACAGCGAGAGATCCCCTCCCCCGTGCGCCTCGTCCTGGCAGCTATCGGCCGGTTGAAGGCCGGCCCGGAGCGTGAGCTCGCGTCGCGATACCACGACCGCGCCGCGCAGCTCGGCCGTGGGCTCGGCTTTCCCGCCTGCGACAGCGTCGAGATCGTCGAATCCCGCGCCCGCCGGACGCCGGACCGCTGCGCCGAGGAAGCGTCCGCCCTGCTGACGCATCTGCCGCCCGGCGGTGTGCTGGTCGCCTATGACGAGCGGGGGCGCTCGGATATCGCCAGCGAAGCTCTCGCCGAGCGGATCGCCGGCTGGCGCGATGCCGGCCGGCCGACGCTGATGGTCGCGATCGGGGGGCCGGACGGCCTAGATGCCTCAATTCGGACGAAGGCGGAGCTGATCCTGTCGTTCGGGGCCGCCACCCTGCCCCATGGACTCGTGCGCGTGCTCGCCTTGGAACAGATCTATCGCAGCCTGACCATCCTGGCCGGCCATCCGTATCACCGCGGCGAGCCGGGCTGAGACACCGTGCAGTGTGATGGTGCAGCCCGTGGCGTCTCGATTCAGCGATCGGCCTTCCGCGCTCTCGTTCTGATCGCCCTGGCCTGCTCTGGCGGACCATCGCGCGCCGAGGACCCGCGTCCCAACGCCGAGGCCGAGAAGATCCAGCGCGCCACCGAGGAGCGCGAGCGGCGGGCTGAGAACCTGAAGCGGGTGCAAGACGCGCTCGCCGCCAGCGCCGGCCAGCGTGCGCAGTTCGAGGCCGAGATCGCCGCCATCGGCTCGGACCGGGCCAAGCTCGACAGCGCGCTCCTCGATGCGGGGCGCCAGGCTCAGGCCACCGAGGATCGGTTGAGCCGCCTGGAAGAGCGGCTGAAGGCGATGACCGAGAGCGAGGCTGCGATCCGGCGCTCGCTGCATGCCCGCCGCGGCATCGTCGCCGAGATCCTGGCGGCTTTGCAGCGGATGGGCCGACGGCCGCCCCCGGCCGTGCTGGTGAGCCCGGAGGACGTGCTCGCGGTGATCCGCACCTCGATGCTGCTCGGCGCCGTGGTGCCGGAGCTGCGCGGCGAGGTCGACACCCTGGCCGCGGACCTCGCCGAGATGATCCGCCTGCGCGGCCTGATCGCCCAGGACAAGGAGGGTCTGGCCAGCGACCTCGCCGGCTGGGCCCGCGAGCAGCAGCGGCTCCAGGCCCTCGTGACCGCCCGGCGTGCCCGGCAGGCGGAGGTCGAGAGCGGCCTGACGGCGGAGCGCCGACGCGCGGCCGAGCTCGGCGCCCAGGCCAAATCGCTGAAGGATCTGCTCGACCGCACCGAGGCCGAGGTCGCCGCGTCCAAGCGCTCGGCGGAGGAGGCCAAGGCCGCGGCCGAACGCGAGGCCCGGGTGACGCAGGAGCGTTTCGCCGCGGCGGGCTTCCGCGACCCGGCGCGGCTGGCCCCGAAGGTGCATTTCGCCGAGGCGCGGGGCGAAGTGCCGCGGCCGGTCAGCGGACGGCTGATGCGCGGCTTCAACCAGCCCGACGGCAATGGCGGGATCACGCGCGGCGTGTCCTTCACGACCCGGCCGAAGGCGCTGGTCTCCTCGCCGGCGGATGGCTGGGTCAAATTCGCCGGGCCGTTCCGGTCCTATGGGCGTCTCTTGATCATCGACGCGGGCGATGGCTACTATCTTCTGCTGGCGGGGATGGATCAGATTAGCGTAGAGGTCGGCCAGTTCGTACTCGCGGGGGAACCCGTGGGCAGCATGGGCGAGGGTAGCGCGGGCTCGCCCGGGTCCGACGGTGAGCCGACCCTCTACGTCGAGTTCAAGAAGGATGGCGGCTCCGTCGATCCGGAGCCGTGGTGGGCGAAGAGCCCCAGTGACAAGATACCTGGCGAGAAGGTTCGCGGCTGATGCGCAAGACATCCCTGATCATGCTCGGCGCCTTCCTGGGTGCCGGCACCTCCATGGTGGCGACCCAGACCGACTTCCTGTCGGGACCGCGGGCGGTGGCCGCCTCGGCCGAGACCTATCGCCAGCTCAGCCTGTTCGGCGACGTCTTCGAGAAGGTCCGCACCGACTACGTCGAGAAGCCCGACGAGTCGAAGATGATCGAGGCCGCCGTCAACGGGATGCTGACCTCGCTCGATCCGCATTCGAGCTACATGGACGCCAAGGCGTTCCGTGACATGCAGACCACCACCCGCGGCGAGTTCGGCGGGCTGGGCATCGAGGTCACCATGGAAGACGGCCTGATCAAGGTCGTCACGCCGATCGACGACACTCCGGCCGCCAAGGCGGGCCTGCTGGCCAACGACATCATCACCCAGATCGACGACGACCAGGTCCAGGGCCTGACCCTGAACCAGGCGGTCGACAAGATGCGCGGCCCGGTGAATTCGAGCGTGAAGCTCAAGATCTCCCGCAAGGAGTCGAAGGACCCGATCGACGTCACGCTCACCCGCGACGTGATCAAGATCAAGCCGGTCCGCTCGAAGGTGGAGGGCGGCGACGTCGCCTATATCCGCCTCACCCAGTTCAACGAGCAGACCTTCGACGGCATGCGGGCGGCGATCGAGAAGCTCTCGAGCGAGATCGGCGCCGACAAGCTCAAGGGCTACGTGGTCGACCTCCGCAATAACCCGGGCGGCCTGCTCGACCAGGCCGTGATGGTCTCCGACGGCTTCCTCGACCGCGGCGAGATCGTCTCGACCCGCGGCCGCAATCCGGACGAGACCCAGCGGTTCTCGGCCAAGGCCGGCGACCTGACCAAGGGCAAGCCGGTGGTGGTGCTGGTCAACGGCGGCTCGGCCTCGGCCTCCGAGATCGTGGCCGGCGCCCTGCAGGATCACAAGCGCGCGACCATCATGGGCACCCGCTCCTTCGGCAAGGGCTCCGTGCAGTCGATCATCCCGCTCGGCGGCTCCGGCGCCCTGCGGCTTACCACGGCGCGCTACTACACGCCGTCCGGCCGCTCGATCCAGGCGAAGGGCATCGAGCCCGACGTCGAGGTGCTGCAGGACGTGCCCGACGAGCTGAAGGGCAAGGACGAGACCAAGGGCGAGGCCGGGCTGAAGGGCCACCTGAAGCAGAAGGATACCGACGAGCGCGGCGGCTCCTCCGCCTACATCCCGCCGGATCCGGCCAAGGACAAGCAACTCCTCTCGGCGATCGACTTCCTGCACGGCATCCAGAAGGGCGCCGCCAACGGCACCCAGGCGCCGGCGAAGCCCAGCGTGCCGAACTAATCTCTTCTGCCTGAGCGAAACTCCGACACGACCCCGTCCGGCCGCTGGGCCGGGCGGGGTTTTTCATGGCCGATCGGGGCGTTAGCGGAAGATTAACCATACCGGCCGGCAATGATCGCCGGGATTCGCGCCGCTGCTATCGGGCGTGGGACGCGCATCCGCATCGAGTGCCGCTTGACCGAACCCACCGACGATATCCTCACGCGACCTCTCGGGGTGCCGGAGTCGCGAGCGCCGGAGCGGCCCCTGGGCCGGTTCGCGCGCCTCGTCGCGCCCCTGCGCCGGCCGAAGGTCGCGGCGGGCGCGATCGCGGGCGGGTTGCTCGCGGCTTGCGGGCTGGTCCTGGCTCTGGGCGATCCCCAGGGCGGCGAGCCGCGGGTCGAGATCGCGATCACGCTGCGCGAGCCCCTGGCGCGCCCTGCCCCGGCGCCGGTCGCGGCCGCCCCTGAGCCCCCGGGCCCGGTGGTGGTCAATGCTGGCGGCTCGCAGCAACGCAGCGCCGAGGAGATCGAGACCGCCTCGGGCGTGACCGTGGTGCGCCCCCCGGGCTCCGGCCCGAGCGAGGCCGTGGTGATCCGTGTGCCGCCGGCCAACGCCCCCCGGCTCGCCGCCGCGCCCGACCCGCGGATCAGCGAGCAGGGCCGCCACGGCATCATGCCGAAGCTCGGCGAGGGCCGGGTCCGCGCCCTCGACGTCTATGCCCGGGCGGAGGAGCCCGGCACCGGTCCGCGGATTGCCATCCTGGTGACCGGCCTCGGGGTCGGCCAGGCCGCCACCGCCGGCGCGACCGTGCGCCTGCCCGCCGCCGTCAGCCTCGCCTTCCTACCCTACGGCGCCGAGGCCGAGCGCGCGGCCGCCCGAGCCCGCGATGCCGGCCACGAGGTCTTCCTCCAGCTGCCCATGGAGCCGTTCGACTATCCCGACAGCGACCCCGGCCCCCAGACCCTGCTCACCGCCCTGAAGGGCCTGGAGAATGCCGACCGCCTCGCTTGGTCGCTTGCCCGCTTTCCCGGCTATGTCGGCGTGGCGAACTTCATGGGCGCCAAGATGATGGCCGACCCGGCCTTCGAGCCGGTCCTGCGCGAGATCGGCGCTCGCGGCCTCGGCTTTCTCGACGACGGCACCGGCCCGAAGCCCGCGCCGGCCAACAAGGGCCGCACGCCGCTGGCCAGGGCGGAGCTCGTCCTCGACGCGGTGCCGCGCGCCGACGCCATCGATGCCGCGCTCGCCCAGGCCGAGGCGCGGGCCCGGGCCAGCGGCTTCGCCCTGGTCTCGGCCAGCGGCGCGGCGCTCAGCGTCGACCGGATCGCCCGCTGGGCCCGGGACCTCGACGCCCGCGGCATCCGCCTGGTCCCGGCGAGCGTCGCCCTGCGCGGCGCGCCGGAGAAGCGGGTCAGCGTCGCCAATTGACCGCGCGCTTTCCGGGTCGGCGGCGTTGCCGCGCGACTTGCGCCTGACCTATGGTCGCCGGCGATGACCACAGATTCTGATCCGGGCGCCGCGTTGCCCTACCGCCCCTGCGTGGGCGTCGCGCTGATCGCGCCTTCGGGCGGCGTCTTTGTCGGGCGCCGGACCAAGGATGCCGGCCCGGAGCACGTCGCCGGCCCGTATATGTGGCAGATGCCGCAGGGCGGCATCGATCCCGGTGAGGATCCCGAGGTGGCCGCCCGCCGGGAACTCTACGAGGAGACCAACGTGCCGCCGGACGCGGTGCGGTTGCTCGGTGAGATCCCGGATTGGCTTGCCTACGACCTACCCCCGGCCGTGATGAAGCAGGCCTGGCAGGGACGCTATCGCGGCCAGACCCAGAAATGGTTTGCCTACGGCTTCCTCGGCAGCGAGGACCTGATCGACGTCCTGAGCCCCGGCGGCGGCGTTCACAAGGCCGAGTTCGATGCCTGGCGCTGGGCGCGGTTCTCCGAGCTGCCGGACCTGATCGTGCCGTTCAAGCGCCCGGTCTACGAGCGCGTGGTCGAGACGTTCGCCGGCCTCGCGGGCTGGGCGGCCGAGACCGGGCCGAGCCGGCCGTGACGCAGCGGACGGGATCGTAACGGTGGTGCGCTGGCTCGCGATCCCGCTCGCACTCGCTCTGGCGTGGCTCGCCTTCACGGTGAGCCCGCTCTGGTCGCTCTACGATCTCGCGCAGGCCGTGCGCCGGCACGACGTGGCCTATATTGAGAGCCACGTGAATTTCCGGACGCTGCGTCTGTCCCTGGTCCGCCAGATCACCGGGGCGGTGCGGGCCGCCTCCGACACCGACCTGGAACTCGAGCCCCGCGACCGGCAGCGCCTCAACGACGTCGCCTACGGCCTCGCCCTGGCGCTGGCCGAGACCCTGGTCACGCCCGAGACGGTCATGGACCTGCTCGACAACGGCTGGCCCGACAAGCTCGACATCGAGCGCCCCGCCGACCTTAAGCCGGAGGGCCTGGCGATCCGCAGCGCCGGCCGGCTCCTGCCCTACTACACGTCACTGGAGATGCGCGGCTTCCGGGCCGTGGTGATCCCGATCCCGCCCGAGGCCCCCCGGGCGGAGCGTACCCGGATCCGGCTGCGGCTGCGCGGCCTGAGCTGGCGGCTCGTCGATATCGAGATGGCCGACATCCTGCGCGCCCAGATCGCCGCCAAGCTCGGCCGGGCGCTGGCCCGGGCCAAGCTCGGTGCGAGCGCGGGGGAAGAGAAGTAGCGGTGCTTCCGGGCGCGCGATAATCGCGGAGTGACGAACTCGGACCGCGACGGCAGCCCCCCGAAACCCGAGCCGCTTCCTCATCCTGAGGTGGGGTGTCAGGACAAACGTCGATTGTCGGTGCGCGGGCTTACCCCTGCTCAATCCGGCTTCGCGGCCGGCGCTTTGGCGGCCGGTGTCTTCTCGTCCAGCGGTGCCTTGGCCTTGGGCTTGCGGGCTTCGACGAGGCTCTCGGCCTCGTCCTCGTCGGTGTCGCCGCCCTGCACGATCGTCTTGTCGGGGTTGGCCAGGAGCGACTTCGCGATGCCGAGGAGCACCTCGCACTCGCCCGGGAATTTGTAGGTCTCCAGCACGATCGCCGCGTCGCGCAGCGTGCGCAGGTCGCGCACCGTCTGGGCATTGGCGTCCGCCTGCAGTTCCTTCTTGGCGGCGATCCCCTCCTCGATCTGGGCGCCCTTCACGTCGCACGCCGCCCGGGCCGGCAGGGCGGCCGTAAGGGCGAGGGCGAGACCGGTGGCGATGAGGGGGCGCCGCATGGCGGGAATCCTTGGGGTGGGGGTCAGGCGTGGTGGTGGTGCGCGGTGCGCAGGATGTCGTTCGTGAGCGCCACGAGCTGGCTGGGCCGGTACGGCTTCGGGACGAACACCGATTCGGAGACGGCGTCGGCGGCCGACAGGCAAGCACGGCCGCCGGACGTGTAGATGACGGGCAGGTCCGGGCAGACGCTGCGGGCGCGGCGCGCCAGCGCCAGGCCGTTCGTGTTGCGGGCGAGGTCGATATCGGTGAAGAGCATGTCCACGCTCTCCCGTGCCAGGATCGCCTCGGCCTCCCAGGCGTCCGCGGCGGTGAGCACCCGATAACCCTCTTCGAGAAGCGCCTCGGCGGCCAGCTCGCAGACGGTCGGCTCATCCTCGACCACGAGGATGGTCGCGGCGGCCGGGTCCAGGGCGGGCATGGACGGGCAGGCGAAGGCGGCGGCGAACGGCATCATGACGCAACTCCCACTCACCCGGCGGGGGCGCGGTAGCCCCGTGCCGGATCGAAGGAGCAACGGGCCCCTGCGCCCCGGCGTTCGCCGTGATTGCATCGAATTGCTCGGACTTGGTGCACGGCCCGTTAACCCCGCCCCGGCGCAGGTGAACGGAGGCTCCGAAATGGTTAACGGTGCGTTACCGCGATGCATTGGAAGGGCGGATCCGTGAACCGGTCGTGGCAGTTGGGCACCGGCCTGCTCCTCACGGGCCTCGCCGGATACGTCGATGCGCTGGGCTTCGTGCGGCTCGGCGGGCTCTACACCTCGTTCATGAGCGGCAACACCACGCAGCTCGCGGTCTTCGGCGCCGAGGCGAACCTGCACAAGATGCTGCTGCCGGCGATCCTGATCGCGGCCTTCCTGACCGGCTCGGTCCTGGGCAGCGGGCTCGCGATCCTGGTGCCGACGCGCTGGAGCACGCCGGTGGTGCTCGCCTACGAATCGCTGCTGATCCTCGGCGGCCTGGCGCTGGGCCTGGCCACGCCCGAGCTGGGGCTCGCCGCGTTCTTCGTGGCCGTCGCCATGGGGGCGCAGAACGCCGTGCTGGCGCAGGTGCAGGGGTTTCGCGCCGGCACCACCTTCGTCACCGGTGCCCTGTTCAGCCTCGGCCAGAAAATCGCCAAGGCGCTCACCCGCACCGGCGACCCGCTCGGTTGGATCGGCGACGGGCTGGTCTGGTTGTCCCTGTTGCTGGGGGCCCTGCTGGGGGCCCTGGCCTACGACGCGTTTGCCCTCTACGCCCTGATCGCGCCGGCAGCGGTTTCCGGGGTGCTCGCGTTCATCACCGCGTTCCTGGTCCTGCGCGCCGGCGCGCGGGCCCCGAAGGTCGAGTCTCCATGAGCAGTTCCGTCAGCCATCCGTCCCTTACCGACCACGTCGCCCCGCTGGAGGCGGGCGCCCACGTGGTCGCGGCGCATTTCCTGAAGGAGGCTCCGGCCCTGGCGCTCGGCGACGGCACCGTCGCCCTGATGCGGGGCGATGGCCTCACGCGCATCGCGGCCCATCCCGACAGCGGGATCCTGGTGGCGGCCGGAAGCCCGGACCGCCTGGTCACTGGCGGCGACGACGGCCGCGTGGTCGAGATCCGGGCCGATGGCGCGACGCAGGAACTCGGCGCCGCGAAGGGCGGCGCCTGGATCGACGCGCTGGCGCTGCACCCGGACGGGTCCGTCGCCTGGTCCGCGGGTCGCGCGGTCGTCGCCCGGGACGCCAAGGGCCGGGAGAAGAGCTTTACGGCCCCGTCCACGGCCCGGGGCCTGGTTTTCGCCCCGAAGGGCTACCGGCTCGGCGTCGCCCACTACAACGGCGTGAGCCTCTGGTACCCGAATCTCGAGACCCCCGCCGAGGTCGTGAGCTGGAAGGGCTCGCATATCGACGTCACTTGGTCGCCGGACGGCCGGTTCGTCGTCTCGACCATGCAGGAGAATGCCCTGCACGGCTGGCGCCTGCAGCCGGATCGCGGCCACATGCGGATGTCGGGCTATCCCGGCAAGGTCCGGTCGGTGTCGTGGTCGTCGGACGGCAATTGGCTCGCCACCGGCGGCGCCGAGGCGGCGATCGTCTGGCCGTTCGATTCCAAGGAGGGCCCAACCGGCAAGGCGCCGCGGGAATGCGGCGTCCGGCCGGCCCGGGTGTCGCGGGTGGCGTTCCACCCGAAGGCGCCCGTGCTGGCGGTCGGCTACGAGGATGGCTGCATCCTGCTGGTGCGCTTCACCGATGCCTCCGAACTGCTGGTGCGGCGGGCCGTGCAGGGCAGCGGGATCACGGCGCTCGCCTGGGACGCGCGCGGCAACCGCATGCTGTTCGGCTGCGCCGACGGCCAGGCCGGCCTGCTGACCCTGCCGGCCTGATCGTCTTGGTCTTTGGCCGCAGCCCATCGTTCGGGCTGCAGCCCGTTTCGAACCGGAGGGTCTGACGTGTTCCGCGTGTTCCGCACTTTCGGCCTCGCCCTCGGCCTGCTCGGCGGCGTCGTTGCCGCCCAGACCCCTGAATTCGCGCAGCAATACGCCCAGCGGCTCGGCGGCGCGGTCGACGAGCTGCGCCGGCAGGTGGCGGTGCTCGAATCGGACGCGCAGGCCTCCGGCACCACCCGCGAGGGCGCGGTCGACCGGCTGCGCACAAATCCCGACCAGCTCGTCGCCCGGCGGGGCGAGGCCGCCCAAGCGGACATCGCCCGGCTCGCCCGGCTGAGCGCCCAGCAGCAGGCCCTGACCTCGGCGACAAGCCCGCTCGGCAAGGTGGTGGCGATGTTGCGCGATCCCGACGTGCCGGTGGCGCAGGCCGCCTACCGGGACTTCAGCCCTGCGGTGCCGACCAATGCCGACGGCCTCGCCGCCGGCCTGATCGGGTTCCTGACCGCCTGGGGCGGTGCGCGCGTCCTGTCGGATCTCGGCCTGCGGATGGTGCGCCGGCGCCCGCGCACGACGACCCGGACGGCCTGAACCGCCGTCGGCTCGGCGCGCGCGGACCCGGGAGTGTTGCTCAGGGTCTACAGCGGCTTGCGCGGAGCTTGCGTATCGAGCGTGATCCGGCCGCCTCGGTCCGGCAGAAGGCGCAAGATGCCCCGCGCGTCGAACCCCACCACGATCGATCCGGCGCTCGACGCCGCCGCCCTGCTGCGGCGCATCGGCTTCTTCGGGCTGTTCGTGATCCTGCCGGTGCTGGCCCAGGTCGCCCGGCGCGCGACCGTGATCCTGGCGCCCATCGCCGTGGTGCTGCTGATCATCGCCAGCGCGATCGACCGCCGCCAGCGCCCGGTGCGCCCGGCCGTCACCCGGCTGCTCACCGCGCCGGCCTTCCTCGCCGGCATGCTGGTGGTGCTGTGGTCGGTCCTGTCCCTGACCTGGACACCGTTCCTCGGGCCGGCGGTGGAACGCCTGGCGAATCTCGCGGCTACGATCGGGCTGGCCCTGCTCGGCTATTTCGCCCTGCCCGACCGGATGCGGTCCGCCAACCTCTATCTGCTGCCGCTGGGGGTGGTCGCGGGCTCGATCGTGGCGATCGTGCTCGGGCTGTTTGGCGCCCATCTGGCGCCCCCCGGGATCGACGACGACGGCGCCCTCGATCGCGGCCTGATCCTGCTGATCCTCCTGGTCTGGCCAGCTCTGGCCTGGCTCCGGTCCCGGCGGCGCGATCGCGAGGCGCTCGGCCTCGCCCTGCTGGTCGCCCTGGCGCTGACGGTCCAGCCCGACGTCACGCAGATCGCCGCCCTGGCGGTCGGCGCGCTGGCCTTCGCGGTGACGAGCTACCGCCCGAAGCTCGGCGTGATGCTCACCGCGACGATCTCGGCCGCGCTGCTGGCCGTCGCGCCGCTGCTGCCATTCCTGGCCCGCCCGATCGGCGCCGCCCTGCTCGGGCCGCTCTCGCCCGGGGTGCTCTCACTCAAGAGCTGGCAGAAGGTGGTGACCACCGACCCCGTGCGGCTGATCACCGGCCATGGCTTCGAGACCGCCCTGCGCGGGCGCCTCGTCGGGCTGTTGCCGGTGAACGCGCCTACCACGGCCTTGTTCGAGTTCTGGTACGAGCTCGGCATCGTCGGTGCGCTGGCCGCCGCCTTCGCGCTCTACGCCTCGATTCGCCGGGGCGGCCGGGACATCCCGGCCCTGATCCCGGGGGCGATGGGCTGCTTCGCCGCCGCCTTCACGGTGGCCTGCCTCGGGGTCGGTCTGACGGCGATCTGGTGGCTTAGCATCATCGCCATCGCCGTCGTGGTGTTCGTGGCGGTGGAGCGCGGCCAGTTCCGCACCAGCCGCCCGAAGGTGGCGAAGCTCCATCGGCTGCGCGAGGAGTGATCCTCAGGTCACCGGTTCAGGAAGCCGTGCAGCCGGATCCAGGCCAGGAAGAGGCCCGGCCAGGCTGCGGCGGGGCTGCCCGGCGCGCCGAGCCCGAATCCGTGGCCGCCGCGCTCGAACAGGTGCAGCTCCGCTGGCACCCGCGCTTTGCGGAGCGCCGTGAACATCAGCAGCGGATGGTCGGCCACCGCGATCGGATCGTCGATCGCCTGAACCAGGAAGGTCGGGGGCGTCTCAGGCCCGACCTGGAGGTCCACCGAATAGGTCTTCATCTCGAACGGGGTGACCTCGTCGCCCACCAGAATCCGGCGCGTCGCGGTCCGGTCGAACGGCTTGCGCATGGTGATGACCGGGTAGATCAGCCCCGCGAGCACCGGACGCACCGGCTGCGCATCGGCCTCGTCCAACGGAGCGTAGAGGTCGTTGGCGGTGCCCACCGCGGTCTCGCCCATCAGGTGGCCGCCCGCGGAGAAGCCGAGCACGCCGACCCGGGCCGGATCGACGCCGTATTCCACGCCCCGCGCCCGCACCAGCCGCAGAGCTCGCTGTGCGTCCTGCCGCGGCGCGTCGGGGCCTGCGCCCCAGCCCTCGGCGGGCAGGCGGTAGACCAACAGGAAGACCGTGATGCCGGCCGCGTTCAAGAGGCGCCCGACCGGCACGCCCTCGTTGCCCAGCGCGATGAACTGGTAGCCGCCGCCCGCCGCCACGATGATCGCCGCGCCGTTGGGACTGGCCGGCCGCATCGCCAGCAGGCAGGGTTTTTGCACGCGGGTGACGTCGCCCGAGACGCCCTCGACGTAGCGAAAACCCTCGGCGTCGGGCCCGCTGCCGCCCCCCGGCGGCTCGCCGGGCCATAGGTCGATGACTCGGAGATCGGCTCCCGGCAGCGAGCGCGGCAGGGCGCGGATCGCCTCGTGCGGCGCCGGCTCCGGCGGTTTTTCCTCAGACTTGGCGGCGCGCAGGCCGAGAACGGTGCTCAGTCCGGCGAGCAGCAGGCGGCGGTCGAGAGGCATGAAGCGGTCCCGGGCGGCGCTCAGGACAGCGCCCGGCGCGCGGGACGGACGGGCTCGGGCATGGTGCTCTCCTGAAACATCCCTCGCCCAACGTCGCAGGACGCGGGGGCGGTTCCGGAGCGGCGCGCGCTCAGCTGCGCCGGGTGATCACGGAGACGTAGAACCCGTCGGTCCCGGTCCGCAGCGGCGTCATCTGCAGGCCGTGCGCGGTGTGGCGGACGGTCGAGGCGAGGCCCGGCGGTCCCGCCGCCAGAACGGTCTCGGCCGGGACGGAGTCGAAGCGCCCGCGCCAGCGTGACAGCAGGCCAGCCACGGCGGCGTCGTTCTCTGCGGGCAGGAGCGAGCAGGTGATGTAGACGATCCGGCCGCCGGGCCGGACCAGCTTGGCCGCCCGGTCGAGCACTTGGCTCTGCTCGGCGACGCGCAAAGCCAGGCTGCCGGGGCGCAAGCGCCACTTGGCGTCCGGGTTGCGCCGCCAAGTGCCCGAGCCGGTGCAGGGCGCGTCGACCAGCACCCGGTCGATCGTGCCGTCGAGATCCTCCAGCACATCGGCCCGGGCCTTGCCGCTGCGCGGGGTGCGCACCTCGGCCGTCGCGCCGGAGCGGCGCAGGCGGTCGTGGATCGGGGCGAGCCGGCGCGGATCGCCGTCGGTGGCAATCAGGCGTGCGCCGTTGCGAGTCTGGGAGGCCAGCGCCAGGGTCTTGCCGCCGCCGCCGGCGCAGAGGTCGACGATGGTCTCCCCGGCCTGAGGATCGGCCAGCAGGGCGGCGAGCTGCGAGCCCTCGTCCTGGATCTCGTACCAGCCGTCGAGGAACTCGGCCTCGACATGGAGCGTCGGGCCGCGACCGTCGGCGCCGATCGGGATCCGCACGCCCATCGGGGCATGCGGGGTCGGAGCGGCCCCGTGAGCCTCCAGCGCCGGCATCAAGTCATCGCGGCCGCCGCGCAGGGCGTTGACGCGGATGTCGAGGGGCGCGCGCCGGGCGAGCGCCTTCAATTCGGGGATGAGGTCGTCCCCGAGCGCGGCCGTCAGCTCGGGCAGGACGAAGGCCGGGGCATCGCCGGCCACCTCGGGCGGGGCCTCTTCCAGGGTACCGGATTCGAGGCGGGCACGCTCGTCGTCGCTCAACGGCGCCGGGGCGAAGCGCTCGCCGGAGAACAGGGCCGCCACGGACGCCGCGGCGAGACCCTGCTGCAGCCGCAGGGAGCCGATCAACACCGCGCGCGGCGCGTCAGAACTCATGATCCAGGCGGCCGAGGCCCGACGGCGCAGGGCGTCGTAGACTAGGCTGGCGATCCCGGCCCGGTCGCCGGAGCCGGCGAAGCGGTGCGCCAAGCCCCAATCCTTTAGCGCGTCGGCGGCCGGGCGGCGGCGCTCTGCGATATCGGTCAGGACTTCGATGGCGGCGGAGCAACGGGCGGCGGGGGTCAGGGTCCGGATCCTTTTGACTGCGTCGAGGCCGACGCGAAACGGCCACGCTTGGCCCACGATGCCGCCACGGTACGGCCGAGCTTCCAGCACGATCCCGGTTCAGACCGGATCGTGGGCGGTCCCGCGGCGCGGGGCTTGCCTGTGTCGTATGGCATCCTCCCGCTGCGGGCCAGTGCGTTCCGCCCCGGGGGCATGGCCGGGAGTGCCTCAGCTCATGTCTTCTGTCGTTCGCGTCACGCTTTCCGGCATCCTTGCCGGCCTCGTCGCCGCCAGCCTCGCCGCCTGTGCGAGTGCGCCGGCCGCCGCCCCCGACCTCACTCCGCCGCCGCGCCGGCCGGTGGATGCCAAGACGCAGCTCGAATACGGCAACCCGCCCCCGCCCCCGCCCGGCCGGTACTGAGATCGGGCGGCGACCGTAGGCTGATCCCCCATAGCCCTCATCCTGAGGCGCCGGAGCGCAGCGGAGGCCTCGAAGGAGGCCTCCAGCCAGCCGAGCGACCCCTGGAGGGCTCCTTGGGTGCTGCTGCGCAACACCTCAGGATGAGGAGACCTGTTGGGATTGTCGTCGATAAGGGTCGGACCTGTGCGTGTCGCCCCTCAAGCCGCTTCCCGCGCCCGCCGGGCCTCGTAAGCTTTAAGCCCGACATAGACCTGCTCAAGCATCGGGAAGGCCGCCTCCGGCGCGAGCCGCCGCCCGCGGTCGATCAGGTCGCCGATAACGTGGTCGGCCTCGATCCGACCGCCATTCTCGATGTCACGCAGCATCGAGGCGGTAAAGGTCGAGCCCTCGGCCGTGAGCTGCGCCCGCGCCCGCTCGGCGACCACGCCGCGCGGTGCGAAGCCGCTCGCCGCCGCGACGGCCGTGCATTCGGTGTGCAAGGCGGCGACGAAGGCCGCGCCGCCGGGCGCCGCCACGATGTCGCCGACGGCTGCGCGCATCAGGGTGGTCGCCCCCGCCAGCGTGGCGAGGAAAACCCACTTCTCCCACATCTCCTGAAGGATCACGTCGCTGAGGCGGGCCTGGAACTTCAGGCCGCGCATCAGGTCGTCGATCGCCTCGATCCGAGCCGAGCGCGATCCGTCCCGCTCGCCATAGGTGATGCTGCACAGCTCGCTCATGTGCCGGATTGCTCCGTCCGGCGCGAGGGTCGCGGCGATGGCGCAGGAGCCGCCGAGCACCCGCTCCGGACCGAACTTGGCATCGAGCGCGTCGAGATGGGACATCCCGTTGAGCAGAGGCAGGATCGCGGTCTGCGGCCCGACCGCGGGCGCTAGATCGGCGATGGCGCTGTCGAGGTCGTAGGCCTTGCACGACAGCAGCACGAGGTCGAACGACCCGGCCTGTGCCAACGTATTGGCCGTAACGGTGGGCGGGGCAGCGAGATGCAGGTCGCCGAGCGGCGAGCGCAGCACGAGGCCGTTCGCCGCCAGCTTCTCGGCCCGGGCCGGCCGGACCAGGAAGGTCACGTCGGCCCCCGATTCGGCGAGCCGTGCCCCGTAATAGCCGCCGGTCGCCCCGGCTCCGACGATCAGCGTGCGCATTGGGATACTCCGGGCCGGACTCGCCGACCGTACCGGCTCAAGTAAACTCGATCATCGAAGAGCGCTGGCAGCACCGAGTCAAGGTGGTGACGGCTCCACGGGCGCCGACTGAACGCAGTCCCGCCGTGCGGATCGGCGAAGTCACACGGCGCGGAAGGAAGCTCGGGTCCCCTCTCCCGTACGGGAGGGGGACAGGGTGAGGGATGCGCCCTCTCCGGATAGACCTGTCCCCTCACCCCAGCCCCCTCCCGCGCGGGAGAAGGGGGCGCGTGGTGACTGCGGAGTCGTTTCGCCTCAGGTCCGCGACGGGTAGTTCGGGCTCTCGCGGGTGATGGTCACGTCGTGGACGTGGCTCTCGCGCAGGCCGGCATTGGTGATGCGGATGAACTGCGCGCGTTCCTGGAAGTCCGGGATGGTCGCACCGCCGACATAGCCCATGGCGGCGCGCAGGCCGCCGGCGAGCTGGTGCAGGACGTTGCCAACCGGTCCCTTGTAGGGGACCTGGCCCTCGATGCCCTCGGGCACGAGCTTGTGGGTGTCGTTGACCTCGGCCTGGAAGTAGCGGTCGGCCGAGCCGCGGGCCATGGCGCCGACCGAGCCCATGCCCCGGTACGACTTGTACGAGCGGCCTTGGTACAGGAACACCTCGCCGGGGGCCTCGTCGGTGCCCGCCAGCAGCGAGCCGAGCATCGCCACCGAGGCGCCGGCCGCGATCGCCTTGGCGAGGTCGCCGGAATACTTGATGCCGCCATCGGCGATGACCGGGATGTCGGCCTCGCCCGCGGCCTCCACGGCCTCCATCAGGGCGGTAAGCTGGGGCACGCCGACGCCCGCCACGATGCGGGTGGTGCAGATCGAGCCCGGGCCGATGCCGACCTTGATGGCGTCCGCGCCGGCATCGATCAGGGCCTTGGCGCCCTCGCGGGTGGCGACGTTGCCGGCGATCACCTGGACGGCGTTGGAGAGCTGCTTCACCCGGGCGACGGCATCGAGCACCTTGATCGAGTGGCCGTGGGCGGTGTCGACCACGATCACGTCGCAGCCGGCATCGATCAGGCGCTCCGCCCGCTCGAAGCCGCTGTCGCCCGTGGTGGTGGCGGCGGCGACCCGCAGGCGGCCCTGCTCGTCCTTGACCGCGAACGGGTAGGTGACGCGCTTCTCGATATCCTTGACCGTGATCAGGCCGATGCAGCGGTAATGGTCGTCAACCACCAGAAGCTTCTCGATCCGGAACTGGTGCAGCAGGCGCTTGGCCTCGTCCTGGGTCACGCCCTCGCGGACGGTGATCAGCCGGTCCCGGGTCATCAGCTCGGCCACCGGCTGGGCGGAGTTGGTGGCGAAGCGCACGTCACGGTTGGTCAGGATACCGACCAGCTTGCCCCGCGAGCCGTTGGGACCGCGCTCGACCACCGGGATCCCAGAGATCCGGTTGAGCTTCATCACCTCGAAGGCGTCGGCCAGGGTCTCGTCCGGGTGGATGGTGATCGGGTTCATCACCATGCCGGACTCGTACTTCTTCACGAGCCGGACCTGCTCGGCCTGCTCCGGCGGCTCCAAATTGCGGTGGATCACGCCCATGCCGCCGTTGGCCGCCATGGCGATGGCCATCGGCGCCTCGGTGACCGTGTCCATCGCCGAGGCGAGGATCGGCAGGTTCAGGGGGATCGTGCGGGTGAGCCGCGAGGCGACGTTCACCTCGGTCGGCATCACCGAGGAGGCGGCGGGCCGCAGGAGCACGTCGTCGAAGGTCAGGCCCTCGATGATCGTTGCGGAATCTACTCGGGCCATGTGCCAACTTTCCTCGGACGGCCGCGCTTAGGGGGCTGCGCAGCGGGATCGGGTTGGCAAGTGCCAGTATCATGGGGTCCGCAGCCGCGCCAATGCGCCGTCGCCGCGCCGCGGGGGGAAATCGCGCATGGCTCCCCCGCTTTTTCGTGACGGCGGCGTGGCTCAGCGCGGCGCCGGGGTCGCCCCCTTGTCGGTATATTCCGGCGGCAAGCCGACGTAGTCGCCCAGGATGCCGTCGATGCCCGGCGCCCGGCCGAAGGCCTCGCAATCCGGGTCCAAGGGCGCCTCGCCCAGCGTGGTCACACGAATGCGGTCCCAGGTGGGCAGGGTGTTCGGGGCGTTGAACGGATCGTCGCCGGTGGCGAGCATGAAGCCGAAATCCTGGCCGAACTCGCCCGCGAGGTCGTAGGCGTCGCTGGCGCGGGAGAAGCGCGGCTGGCTGGTGAACGAGTTGGCGGCCCCGCCCCAGACCATCGCGGCGCGCTGCTCGCGGCGACGGTCCAGCGCCTCGGCCTCGACCGTGAGGCTGCCGAGGCCGATCGGGATCCGCGGGATCGGGATGCGGCCGACGCCCTCGGCGACGCTCAGCCCGAGCTGCGAGGCGACCGTGACGCCGGCCGAGCCCGCGATGGTGGCGCCGGCACCGAGGAGGTCGGTGGGCTCCACCCGGGTGACCTGCGCGCGCACGGTCAGGTCCGCGTCGCGGCCGGTCACGATGTCGTAATGCAGCGACAGGTCGTAGCAGAGCGCCCGGTCGGCGGCGTTGGCGATCAAGCGGCGTTCCACCTGGGTCAGCGGCGCCGCGCCCTCGACATCGGCGTGGAAGGCCGTCGGGATGATCCGTACGGTGCGGGCCTTGGCCAGAGCCGGACGGTCCACGTAGAGCCGCGAGGCCGAGGCCACCGCACTGCTCGCCTTCAGGCGGTCGTAGCGCGTGAGCGAACCGCGATCGTTCAGCAGCACGGTGCCGCAGGCCGCGACCGTCGACAGGAGCGCGACGGCGACGGCGATCCGCGACAGGGAACGGCGCTTACTCGGACTGGGCTGCATCGATTGTCTCGTGGCCGGCACCGCGCCGGTATCGACGGCCGGAAGACCGCTCGTCGCAAACGTAGCCATTGGACCACCCGCACAAAAGGTGGTGTTCGGTCACGATGCAACTCCTGTTGCGTTACGGATACAGGCGCGAAACACGACCGTGCGAGATCGCGGCCCCGCCGTGCAACCGTCCCGGCGCGCTACGCGTCTGCTGTCCGATGCCCGCCCCGACCCAAAAACCGTTCTGGATCGTCCCCCTGACGGTGGCGACCGCCCTGTTCATGGAGAACACCGATTCCACGGTGATCGCCACGGCGCTGCCCAGCATCGCGGCGAGCCTCGGCGAGGATCCGATCGCCCTGAAGCTGGCGCTGACCTCGTATCTCGTCAGCCTCGCGATCTTCATCCCGGTGAGCGGCTGGATGGCTGACCGCTACGGTTCGCGCACGGTATTCCGCGCCGCGCTCGTCGTCTTCATGTTGGGTTCGCTGGCCTGCGCGGCTGCCAACGGCCTGGCCTGGTTCGTCGCCGCTCGGTTCCTCCAAGGCATGGGCGGGGCCATGATGGTGCCGGTGGGCCGCCTCGTGGTGCTGCGGAGCGTGCCGAAATCGCAGCTCGTGACCGCGCTCGCCTACCTGACTTTCCCGGCGCTGGTCGGCCCGGTGATGGGGCCGCCGCTCGGCGGGCTGATCACGACCTGGTTCGACTGGCGCTGGATCTTCTTCATCAACCTGCCGATCGGCTGCGCCGGGATCGTGCTGGCCAGCCTCTACTTCGAGGATATCCGCGAGCCGGAGCGGCCGCCGCTCGACATCGCCGGCTTCTTCCTGCTCGGCACCGGCCTTGCCGCCCTGATGCTGGGGCTGGCCTCGATGGGGCGCCACCTCCTGCCGGCATCGGTTTCCTGGGGATGCCTGGCGGCGGGCGCGGTGCTGCTGCCGCTCTACTTCGCCCATGCGCGGCGGGTCGCCCACCCGATCGTGCGGCTCGACCTGATGAGCCGCCCGACCTTCCGGGTCGCGATCCTCGGCGGCAGCCTGTTCCGGGTCGGGACGGGGGCGATCCCGTTCCTGCTGCCGTTGATGCTACAGGTCGGGTTCGGGCTCGACGCCCTGCATTCCGGGCTGATCACCTTTGCGGCGGCGGCCGGGGCGATGTTCGTGAAGGCCCTCGCGCCCAAGATCCTGCGCCGCCTGGGCTTCCGCACCGTGATGGTCTCGAACGCCGTGCTGGCCTCGGCCTTCCTGGCGGTAAACGGGCTCTACACCGCCGAGACGCCGCACTGGATCATGATCGCGCTGCTGTTCATCGGCGGCTGCTCGCGCTCGGTGCAGTTCACCTGCGTGAACGCCATCGCGTATGCCGACCTCGAATCCCGGGAGATGAGCGCGGCCACGAGCTTCGCCAGCGTCTGCCAGCAGCTGTCCCTGAGCCTCGGGGTCACCCTCGGTGCCTTGGCGCTGGAGGGCACGGCCGGGCTCCATGGCCGGACCCGGATCGAGGCCGGCGATTTCGGGCCGGCCTTCTTCGCGGTCGCCGTGCTGTCGGCCCTCTCCGTGCTGGCCTTCCGCAAGCTGACGCCCGATGCCGGCGCCGAGATCTCAGGCCGCCGGATGGTATCCGTGACCCCGCCGGCCTCGCCCGAGCTGAAGCCCCGGGTGGGCTGAGAAAGTCAGGCTGCGGCGCGGGCCGTCGCGCGTCCGCCGGCCTTCTTGGCGCCGCCACCGCGGGCGGCCGAGCTCTTGCCGGCGGCCTTGGCCGGCGCGCGCTGCGGGGCCGGACGTTCGGCCGCCTGCCCGGCCCGCCAGCCGTGCCAGCTCCAGGCGCCCGGGCCCGTGAGCGCATACATCAGGAAGCCGCCCGCCAAGCCGAGATCGGCCAGCATTAGCGTCCGCTCGGCGATCGCCGCCGGCCCGACGAATTGCCAGAAGGCGTGCAGCATCACGGCCGTCACCGCCGCGAAGGCGGCGAGCGCCAGCCCGGTCAGGCGCGGCAGCACGCCGAGGATCAGGGCGAGCGGGCCGAAGACCTGCACCACCACGGCCGCGGTGGCGACGCCGTTCGGGAACGGCATGCCGCTGCCGGCCAGCGTCAGCGCGAAGCCCGAGACGTTGAGCGCCCGGGCGATCCCGGTCGGCAGCAGCGCGGCCGCCAGGAGCAGGCGCGCGGCGAGAAGGGTTCCGTCCTGGGCGCGGGCGATCATGGTCGAATCCGGTCGGCTGTGAGGGCTGACCGGAGGCTGCCGGATTCTCTTGAAGGCTGGGTTAAGTCCGAAGGCTCAACCTGCGACGCCGCCCCGGAACAGTCGGCCGCGCTCGGTCCAGAGCACCACCAGAACGGCTAAGCCCCCAAGGGCGGCGTAGCCGATCCCGACCGGCAGCACGGTCCCGTCGAAGGCCTGGCCGATCACGTAGCCGGAGAATGCCCCCAGGATCGTCGTATAGAAGCCGACGAATGAAGAGGCCGTGCCCGCGATGGCCCCGAGCGGCTCAAGCGCCAGGGCGTTGAAGTTCGGCAGGGCGAAGCTCATCAGGAACTGGTTCGCCGCCAGGATCGTCAGGAACGCCGCCAGCGGCGGATGGCCGTGATAGGCGAGCCCGACGCCGACCTGGACCAGGGCCACCAGCGTGAAGGCGATGATGCCGGCATGCGACAGCGCCCGCATCCCGAGCAGCCGCACGATCCGGGCGTTGATCAGCGTCGCCGCCCCCATGGCGCCAGCCACCAGCCCGAAGGCCAGGGGGAAGAGCGGCCCGAGATGGTAGAGCCCGGTGTCGAACACCTGCTGAGCCGAGCCGACATAGCCCATGATGCAGCCGGTGAGCAGGCCGAGCGCCGTGGCGTAGCCGATGGAGACCCGGGTCGTGACGGTCGTGCGCACCGCATCCCAGGTCGCCCCGAGCGAGAGCGGGCGGCGATATTCCGGATGCAGCGTTTCCGGCATCCGCAGCGAGAACCAGACGGTCAGCCAGAAGGCCAGCGCCAGCATTGAGACGAACACGTAGACCCAGGAGCCCAGCGCCAGCATCAGGCCGCCGATCGCCGGGGCGATCATCGGAACGATCAGGAAGACCATCATGGTGAGCGACATCACGCTCGCCATCTCGCGCCCGGCGAAGCGGTCGCGCACGATCGCCACCGAGAGCACGCGCCCGCCGGCCGCGCCGATGCCCTGGATGACCCGGGCCGCCAGCAGCCAGCCGAAGCTCGGCGCGACCATGGCGAGCCCGCAACCGACCACGTAGATCGCCAGGCTGGCGAGCAGGACCTTGCGACGCCCGAACGTATCCGAGATCGGCCCGTAGGCGAGCTGGGCGACGCCGAACCCGGTCATGAACACGTAGACGAGGAGCTGCAGCCGGTTCGGATCGGGCACGGAGAACCGCGTCTCGATCGCCGGGAAGGCCGGAAGCAAGTTGTCGATCGAGATGGCGGTGACCGCCATCATCAGCGCGATGATGGCGACGAACTCGGTGAAGCCCGGCCCCGAGTGCTTCTGCGGGGCGCGCGCCTCGGGGACCGGCGGGTTGGGCCGGATCGCGACTGTCACAATGGGCACTCGTGCTGCGAAGGGATCGCCCGAGCGAGGCGCCCCCTTCGCGGCACGCTTATGGCCGTCGCGCCTGCGCGGTGCAGCTCAGGCCGGCACCGGGTGCAGGGCCGGCGCGCGGGGATTGCGCCCCACGAAGCCCGCCATCAGGGCGGCGACCAGGCAGAGCAGCCCGGCCGACACGAAGGCGCCGAGATAGCTCCCGGTATCGGTCCGGACCATGCCGGCGAGCCAGGCGGCCGAGGCGGCGCCGATCTGGTGGGACGCAGCGATCCAGCCGAACATGAGCGCGGCGTTCTCCTCGCCGAAGGATTTTCCGGCGAGCTGCACGGTGGGCGGCACGGTGGCGATCCAGTCGAGCCCGTAGAACACCGCGAACAGCGACAGCCCGTAGAAGCTCAGGTCGAACGAGTAGGGCAGGAAGATCAGCGACAGGCCGCGCAGGCCGTAATACCAGGCGAGCAGCTTGCGCGAATCGAACCGGTCGGTGAGCCAGCCCGACGCCGTGGTGCCGATCAGGTCACAGATGCCCATGACCGCGAGGAGGCCCGCCGCCGTCACCTCGGCGATGCCGTGATCGATGCAGGCCGGGATCAGGTGGGTGCCGATCAGCCCGTTGGTCGAGGCGCCGCAGATGAAGAACGTGCCGGACAGGAGCCAGAAATCCTTGGATTTGAGGCCGGTCCGCAGACCGCGCAGGGCCCGGATGGCGGGGTTCTCGGTGAAGGTGGGCGCCGGGGTCACCGTGGTCTCGCCGTAGCGGGGCAGGCCGAGATCCGCCGGACGGTCGCGGAGCAACAGGGCCGCCACCGGGATCAGAGCCAGGGTCACCCCCGCGACCAGCAGCGACACCGAGCGCCAGCCCTGCCCGACCGCGAGCGAGGCCAGAGCCGGCAGGAAGATCAGTTGCCCGGTCGCGCTGCTCGCGGTGAGCAGCCCGACCACGAGGCCGCGGCGCTTGCCGAACCAGCGGCCCGCCACGGTGGCGCCGAGGACGTTGGCGACCATGCCGGAGCCCGAGCCGACCACGATGCCCCAGAGCAGCACCATCTGCCATGGCGCCGTCATCAGGCTGGTGGCGGCCGTACCCACGGCCAGGACGAAGAGCGAACCGCAGACCGAGGCACGCAGGCCGAACCGCTCGATGATCGCCACCGCGAACGGCCCGATCATGCCGTACAGGAAGATGTTGAGCGCGATTCCGACGCTGATCGTGGCGGCGGTCCAGCCGAATTCCCGCTCCCACGGGACGATCAGGATGCTCGGCGTCGCCCGCACCCCCGCCCCGATCAGCAGCACCAGGAAGGTCACCGCGACCACGATCCAGGCGTAATGCAGGCGTGGCACGGGTGGCGCCGGCAGCGTCTCGACGGGTGCGGCCATGTTTGAGCTCCGGGGTGCGAGACGATCGATTAGGAGGCGGCGATGAGGGCTTCCGCCAGGGCGGCGACGGCCTTGGGATCGACCTGCGCGTTGATCCGGGCCTGGGCCGCCTGCCAGTACGGCGTCGCCGCCGCGACGGCCTCACGCCCGAGATCCGTCAGGACGACGATGCGCTCGCGCGCATCCTGGCCCGGCTCGATCCTCACGAGGCCGCGCCGCTCGAGCGGGTCGAGGTTGCGGGCCATGGTGGTCCGCTCCAGAACCGCCTCGACGGCCAGCCGGGTCAGCGGCGTCGGTCCGAGCCGCTCCAGGCGGCGCAGGATCGAGAATTGCGTCACCCGCAGCCCGGCCGGGCGCAGAGCCGCGTCGTAGGACGCCGTGAGGGCGCGGGTCGCCTGGCGAAGCGCGACGCAGGTGCAGGGCTCGGTCGGAGAATCCGTGGTCACGATGCGTGTATATGCACGTATTTCGACGCGGACAAGCCGGGCCTGACGGTTCGTCCGGTTCGATACGCGAGAACCGGGAATTGCGGCCGCCTGTCATCGACACGGCGGATCACCCTGCTATCGCTGCGCCGGCAGGCTCCCGGTTCGTGAGAGACGCGATGACATTGGAAACCGCCACGGCGTTGTCATCCTCGGAACAGAAGTCGGCCCGGACAGGGCTCATCGAGGCCGCGGCCGAGACTGTCGCCGAGCAGGGCGGCCCCGGCGGCTTCGTCCGCGACCTGTTCGGGCGCGTGACCCCCGAAGATCTGGCCCCCTACCCGGCCGATGCGGTCGCCGATCTCGCAGTCCGGGCGCGCGCCCTCCTGTCCGAGCCGCGCAGGCCCGGCGATCCGGCCCGGGTGCATCTGAGCGACGTCGCGCTGGTGCGCGACGGTCGGCCCCGGGAGATGACGATCGTCGAGATCGTCAACGACAACCGTCCGTTCCTGCTGGATTCCACCCTGGCCGAGCTCACCGAGCAGGGCCTGACGCCGGATCTCGTCGCCCACCCGATCCTCGGGGTCGAGCGCGACGCGTCCGGCGCGCTGGTCCGCGTGGTCGGCGAGACCACCGCCGACGCCCATGGCAGCCTGGCGCGCGAGAGCTTCATCCATCTCCATCTCGGCCGCCTCGACGGCGAGGCCCGCGAGCGCCTGGTGGACGCCCTCGCCCAGGTCTACCGGGACGTGGCCCTGGCGAGCGACGACCACGATGCCATGCTGGCCCGGATCGCCGAGCTGTCCGACAGCCTCGGCCGCGCCCCCTCCCCGCTGCCGGAGGCCGAGATCGCCGAGGCACGCGCCTTCCTGGACTGGCTTCGGGACGGTCAGTTCCTGGTCTTGGGGATGCGCCAGCACGGCATCGCCGGCGACGCGCATCCGCTGATCGAGGGGTCGAGCCTCGGTGTGCTGCGCGATCCGGGCACCACGCCCCTGCGCCGGGGCCGGACGCCGGTGGATTACACGCCGGAAATCCTCGCGTTCCTGGAGGAGCCGCAGGCGCTGATCATCACCAAGGCGAGCGCGAAGTCCCGCGTGCACCGGGTGTCGTATCTCGACTATATCGGCGTGAAGCTGTTCTCGGCCACCGGCAAGCTCTCGGGCGAGGTGCGGATCGTCGGCCTGTTCACGGCCGCCGCCTATACCAGCCCGGCGCGCGAGGTGCCTGTCCTGCGCCGCAAGGTCGAGGCGGTGGCCGAGCGGGCCGGCCTCGACCCGACCAGCCATGCCGGACGCAGCCTGCTGGCGGTGCTGGAGACCTACCCGCGGGACGAGCTGTTCCAGATCGATATCGAGCGCCTGTACCGGTTCACCCTGGCGATCGCCAACCTCGCCGACCGGCCGCGGATCCGGGTGCTGTCGCGCCCGGACCGGTTCGGACGATTCGTCTCGCTGCTGGTCTTCGTGCCGAAGGACCGGTTCGATTCGACCGTGAGCGCCCGGATCGCCGCCTATCTGGCCGAGGCCTATGGTGGGCGGCCGAGCGCGGCCTATTCGGAGCTGCCCGAAGGTCCCCTGGCCCGGACCCACTACATCATCGGCCTGCCCGACGAGGGCGCGCCGGAGCAGGACCCCGCCGCCCTGGAGGCCGGCATCGCCGCGCTGGTCCGCACCTGGGGCGACGCCCTGGGCGCGGCGCTGGCGGAGGCGCATGACGGCGGCAAGGCCCGCCAACTTGCGGCGCGCTATGCCGACGCGTTCTCGGCGGCCTACCGGGACAATTTCCCGCCGGACGCGGCGGTCGCCGACATCGCCATCCTCGAGGCGCTGAGCGACGCACGGCCGCGGGCCGTGCATCTCGGGCGCCGGGCGGGTGATTCCGACGCGCAGGTCCGCCTGAAGGTCTTCTCCCGCGGCACCGCCATCGCCCTGTCCGATCGTGTGCCCGTGCTGGAGAATCTGGGGTTCCGCGTCATCGATGAACGGACCTACCGGGTCCGGCCGGCGGGGCCCGACGAGTCCGCCCGGATCTGGCTGCACGACATGCGGCTCGAGCGCGCCAGCGGCGCCGCGATCGATCTCGCCACGCTGGAGCAGCCCCTCGAGGCGGCGATGCTGGCCTTAGCCGACGGCGCGGCGGAATCCGACGGCTACAACCGCCTCGTGCTGGAAGCCGCCCTCCCCTGGCGGGATGCGGCCCTGCTCCGGGCGCTCGGGCGCTATCTGCGTCAGCTGCGCATCCGCTACGGCCAGGATTACATGGCCGGCACGCTGAGCCGCCATCCCGGGATCGCCCGGGCGATCGTCAACCTGTTCCGGACCCGCTTCGACCCGCAGACCGAGGGCGACCGGGCCGCGCAGGAAGCGGAGACCCGCTCCCTGATCGAGGAGGCCTTGGGCGACGTTACCAGCCTGGACGACGACCGGATCCTGCGCCGGTTCGTCAACCTGGTCGAGGCGGCGGTGCGGACCAACTTCTTCCAGAAGGCCGCGGATGGCGGCCCGCGGGAGACGATCAGCTTCAAGTTCGCCTGTGCCAAGGTGACGGCGATGCCGCTGCCGAGGCCGTTCTTCGAGATCTTCGTCTATTCGCCCCGGGTGGAGGGCGTGCATCTGCGCTTCGGCTACGTCGCCCGCGGCGGCCTGCGCTGGTCCGACCGGCCGGAGGATTTCCGCACCGAGATCTTGGGCCTGGTGAAGGCGCAGCAGGTCAAGAACGCGGTCATCGTGCCGGTGGGCGCCAAGGGCGGCTTCTTCCCCAAGCGCCTGCCGCCTGCCTCCGATCGGGCGGCCTGGATGCAGGAGGGCACCGAGAGCTACCGGATCTTCATCCGCACGCTTCTCGAGCTCACCGACAACATCGTCGACCAGGGGATCGTGCCGCCGCCCGACACGGTGCGGCACGATCCCGACGACGCCTACCTCGTTGTGGCCGCCGACAAGGGCACCGCCACCTTTTCGGACATCGCCAACGCCCTCTCCCTGGAGAAGGGCCACTGGCTCGGCGACGCCTTCGCGTCCGGCGGCAGCCAGGGCTACGACCACAAGGGCATGGGCATCACCGCCCGGGGTGCCTGGGAAGCGGTACGGCGCCACTTCCGCGAGATCGACGTCGACGTTCAGACGGACCCGATCACCGTGGTGGGCGTCGGCGACATGTCGGGCGACGTGTTCGGCAACGGCATGCTGCTCTCGCAGAGCCTCCGGCTGATCGCAGCCTTCGACCACCGCGACATCTTCCTCGACCCCAATCCCGACGCGGCGAAGAGCTTCGCCGAGCGTCGGCGCCTGTTCGATCTGGGCCGCTCCTCCTGGGCGGATTACGACCGGTCCTTCATCTCCGAGGGCGGCGGGGTGTTCTCGCGCAGCCTGAAGACCATACCGCTCTCGGAGCAGGCCCGGGCGGCCCTCGGCGTCGATCGGGACGAGGCGACGCCGACCGAGCTGATGCAGGCGATCCTGAAGGCGCCGGCCGACCTCCTCTGGTTCGGCGGTATCGGCACCTATATCCGCGCCACCACCGAGACTGACGAGGATGCGGGCGACCGTGCCAACGACGCCGTGCGGATCACCGGCCCGGAATTGCGGGTGAAGGCGATCGGCGAGGGCGCCAATCTCGGCCTGACCCAGCGCGGACGCATCGAGGCGGCGCGGGTCGGCATTCGGCTCAACACCGATGCGATCGACAATTCCGCCGGCGTGAACACCTCCGACGTCGAGGTGAACATCAAAATTGCCCTGATGGTGCCCGAACGCGACGGGCGGCTCGGTTACGATGCACGCAACCGGCTGCTGGCCGCCATGACCGACGAGGTCGGGCGACTGGTCCTGCGCAACAACGAGTTGCAGACCCTGGCGCTGTCGCTCGCCCAGCGCGGCGGCCTCGGCGAGACCGGCTTCGCCATGCGCACCATGCAGGCGCTGGAGGCCGAGGGGCGCCTCGACCGGGCGGTGGAATACCTGCCGGACGATGCCGCGATCACCGAGCGGATGCGCCGCGGCGAAGGGCTGACCCGGCCGGAATACGCGGTGCTGCTCGCCTATGCGAAGCTGTCGCTCCACGACGCGATCCTCGCGAGCACGGTGCCGAACGACCCGTATTTCGACCGCGAATTGCAGCGCTACTTCCCGAAAGCCTTGCGCGAGCAGTTCCCGGATGCCGTGAAGGGCCATCGGCTGCGCCGCGAGATCATCTCCACGGCTCTGGCCAACATCATCGTCAACCGCGGCGGCCCGTCCCTCGTCACGCGGCTCGTCGACGGGACCGGGGCGGATGCCGCGACGATCGCCAAGGCCTACGCCATCACGCGCGACGCCTTCGGCCTGATGGAGCTCAACCTCGCCATCGACGGGCTGGGCGGCGGCCTGTCCGGGCAGGACCAGCTCGGCCTCTACGCCGAGGTGCAGGGCCTGCTGACCAACCGGATCGTCTGGTTCATCCGCAACCTCGATCTGACCGGCGGCCTCGCCCCGCTGGTGGCGCGCTACCGCGACGGCGTTGCGGCGGTCGAGGCGGCTTTGCCGAAGGTGCTCGATGCCGAGGCGCTCACCGCCATCGGCGACCGGGCGACGGAGCTCGAAGGTCACGGCATGGCTCGGGAGCAGGCCCGGCGCCTCGCCTCGCTCAACGCCCTGATCTCCGCCCCGGACATCGTGCGCGTCGCCGAGGCCAGCGGCCGCCCGGTCGAGGAAGTGGCGGCGACCCATTTCGCCCTGGAACACGCGTTCCGGCTGGACGAGCTGGCCGCCGCGGCCCGGACCGTGCCGGTGGCCGACACGTTCGACCGGGTCGCGCTGGAGCGGGCGGTCGCCGGCATCGCCGCCGCCCACCGCAAGCTCACTGCCGAGGTGGTGGCCGATCTCGGGGCCGGTCCGGAGGCGGTCGAGGCCTGGACCAAGGCCCGCGGCGCGCCGCTGGTCCGCATCCGCGACGCGGTGGACGCGATCAGCGCCTCCGGCCTGACGGTCTCGAAGGCGACCGTGGCGGCGAGCCTGCTCGGGGATCTGGTGCGGGCGGATTGAGGGCCGTTCTCGCCTGTCTCAAAGCTTAGAGCCGCACACATCGTGTGCGGCTCTAAGCTCTGGAATCACCACGCGTTTTCCCCTCCCCCTTGTGGGGAGGGGTCGGGGTGGGGGTGGTTCAGAAGTGATCGCTGAGCCTCTTCCGGCACCACCCCCACCTCCGCTCCCCCAAAGGGCGAGGAGAGCGCGTCGTGGCCTGCATGAGGCGATGCGGGAGCATCGAGGCGCAGGCCCACGACGTTACGAGCGCTCCGAAGCCGGGGACCGGCGTTCGAAGCCGTCCGTTACGCGCCCGGCGCCGAAGCAGAAAAAATTCGGCTCCCGGTCCGGCTGACGGCTGTGACCGTCAGGCCAAGGCCGAGGATCGAGACGGCGGCGGCGATCAGCGGCAGCTGGCCGTAACCGGCACCCAACGTCAGGGCCGTGCCGCCAAGCCAGGCGCCGGTGGCGTTGCCGAGGTTGAACGCACCCTGGTTCAGCGTTGAGGCGAGGTTCGGGGCGTCGCTCGCGGCCTCGACCACCCAGATCTGCAGCGGCGAGACCAGCGCGAAGGCGAGGCCTGCCCACAGGACCAGCGCGGCCACGGTCGGGATCGCGTGATGGGCGACCCCCGCCAGGACCAGCAGCACCGCCACGATGCCGATGAACCCGCCGATGATCGTCGCCATCAAGCCCCGGTCGGCGAAGTGGCCGCCGGCAAGGTTGCCCACCGTCAGGCCGATTCCCGCGGCGAACAGCACGCCGGTCACGCCCTGCGGCGAGAACCCGCTCACGCCGGTGAGGAACGGCGTGATGTAGGTGAACACCGTGAAGAAGCTCACCGACGACAAAGTGGAGATCAGCATCGGCCGGAGCACGGGCCAGCGCCCGAGCGTCCGGAACTCCTTCACGAGGCCGCCGCGTGTGCCGGGCAGGCCAGAGGGCACGAAGGTCTGGATCGCCAAGCCGGCGGCGACCCCGATCGCGACCACGGCCCAGAAGGTCGAGCGCCATCCGGCGACTTGGCCCAGGGCGGTGCCGAGCGGGACGCCGAGCACGTTGGCGAGGGTCAGGCCGGCGAACATCAGGGAGACCGCCTGGGTCCGCTTCTCGCGCGGCACCAGATCCCGCGCCACCACAGCGCCGATGCCGAAGAACGCTCCGTGCGCGAAGGCGGTGACGACGCGGGCCGCCATCAGCAGGCCGTAGGTCGGCGCCAGGGCACAGCCGATATTGCCGATGAGGAATACCGCCATCAGGGCGAGCAGCGCCGTCTTGCGGTGCAGCCGCGCGGTGGCGATCGCCACGATCGGCGCGCCCACCACCACGCCCATGGCGTAGCCGGACACGAGATAACCCGCCTGCGGGATGGTCACGCCGAAGCTCCGGGCCACCTCAGGCAGGAGGCCCATGATAACAAATTCGGTGGTGCCGATTCCGAACGAGGCGACGGCGAGGGCGAGGATCGGCAAGGGGGGCACGGCGACCTCCTACAGACGGGAGACAAGCGTCGCATTGTGCGGCGCAGCATGCCGTAAGGATGGGCGGCATCGCGCTTTTGCATAGCGATGCAGACGCGACGCACGGTTGCGTCGCGTGCAGGGAGGCCTTGGCTGAACTGTTCGGATTGCTCAGGGGCGGGTGCTGCCCCGCTCGGTCAGGCGCGGCGGGATCAGGACCCGCTCGCCCGCGGTCGCATCCGTCGCGGACATCCGGTCGAGCATCGCCAGTGTGGCCTCGACCAAGGCCGGGACGTCCTGGTCGAAGCTGGTCAGGTCATAGCCGCCCCATCCCGCCGCTGGGATGTCGTCGTAGCCGATCACCCGGACATCCTCGGGCACGCGCCGACCCGCGCGCCGCAGGGCGTCGATCGTGCCGAGCGCGCAGAGATCGTTGGCGCAGAAGATGCCGTCGACCGGACCTTCGGCGCAGAGCTGCGTCGCCGCCTCGGCGCCGCCCTCATAGGTATAGGCCGACCCGGCAACGCGCGGCTCGGGCCGGCCCGCTTCGCGCAGGGCCTCGCGGAAGCCGGTCAGCCGCTCGGTGCTGGCGGGGCTGATGGCGGGACCGGCCACGAAGGCGGGATGGCGCACGTCGCGGGCGTGCAGGAGCCAGGCGGCCTGCCGCCCGCCCAGGGCGTTGTCGGAGCCGACCGAGGCGACCCGCGCGGCCGTCACCGGGGTGTTGAACGAGACGACCGGGATGCGAGAATCCGAGAGCGTCTCGGCGGCGTCCTGGGAGAGGACCGCCAGGGCGCTGACGATCGCGTCGACCCGGTACTGGGCGAGGCGAGCCGCGACGGCATCGAGGGTGTAATCACTGTCGACTGGGACCAGCACGATCTGGTTGCCGGTTTCCCGCAGGCGTGCCGCGAGGCTCTGGACGACCCGCGCGTAGAAGGCATTCTCCAGGCCGCCGACCACCAGGGCTACGAGGCCGGACCGGTCAGTCAGCATGATCTTGGGGATCAGGCTCGGCTGGAAGCCGAGGGTCTCCGCCGCGGCCAGGACCTTCTCGCGCGTCCGGGCCGAGACGCTCGCCCCCGGCGTGAAGGTGCGGGACACCGCCGATTGCGAGACCCCGGCGAGGCGGGCAACCTCGATCGACGTCGGGTAGCGCTTCGAGACCATGATCGGCGTGTGTCGCTGCGGCGGATGACGCTCTTAGGTTGAGCGCTCCGTCCGCCGTGTCACGCTTCCGGGCGGTTCCTGTCAAACGGCTCCGACGCGATCGGTGCGGGCTTCTACTCCACCGGCGCCTTCTTGCGGCCCCGCGTCTTCGGCGCAGGAGCGGCGGGGGCTTCCTCCGCGGGGGCCGCTGCCGCACCGCGGGGCTTGCGACGCTGCTGGCCGAGGCCGAGGGCGCGGGCCAGCTCGGAGCGCTGCGCCGAATAGCTTGCCGCCGTCATCGGGTAGTCCCGCGGCAGGCCCCATTTCTCGCGATAGGCTTCGGGGCTCAGCCCGCGCAACGTCAGGTGACGCCGCAGGGTCTTGTAGGGCTTGCCGTCTTCGAAACTGACGATGTGGTCGTGCGTGATAGACTTCCGGATTTGCGCCGGGCTCATCTTTTCCACGACGGTCGAAGACCCCGGCCCCGAAGCCGAAAGGCTGTTCAGGGCTGCGTGAATGCCGCCGATCAGGCCGGGAAGTTCCGAGGGCGGCACCGAATTGTTCGACACATAGGCCGCGATGATATCGACCGCCAGCTCAATGTGTTCGGCCTGCTCAGCTTCAGCGCTATCGCTCACGTTGAACCTCTGACGTAGCAACTATCCGGTTCGCTCAATCCCGTAAGGATCGTATCGAATTCTGCCAGACGCTACCGGATCTGCGAGAAAAGCTCAATCGCTACTTTTGCAGGCGAACGAAATTTAAGAGCGACTGGCCGTCCGCTGGAAGAGCCGAACTGGTTCGGCGTTGACGGCGCATTAACCATGCGAACGCTAGCTTACGTTAACCATACCGACGACCTCGAAGGCGCCGGTGTGATCTGTAGATCCGGCCTCAGGGGCCGCGGTGCGTAGGTGGAGGCCAAGATCAGGTGCGGATGGCGGGCGCCGATCGGCGGGGACGGCAGGAGATCAGGCTCGCCCTCGCGGCCCTGACGCTCGCGCTCGCCGCATCGCCCGCCCTCGGCCAGCGCTTCGACGCGACCAGCCCGGTCACCGGCCAGCCGGACAATCCCGGGATCGGACAGGATACCGGGCCGAACGGTCTTCCAACCCTCCGGCGGCGCGTCCCCGACGGCCTGTCCCGGGATAACGGCCGCGGTTCCTCCGGCGGAGACGCGACGGGCGGCGAACAGACCGGGGGCGACAGCCTGCGGTCCCCGCTCTCGCCGGCGATCCCCACGCAGAGCCAGCCGGGCCTCTCGCAGCTCGGGACCCGCATCACCGGAAGCGGCCAGCGCACCGGCGGATCGACCACGGCGCCGAGCAACCGCACGCCGTCGAGCCTGCTGCGCTCCCGGGCCGCCCCGCCCCGGCGCATCGGTTCCCCGACCCGCAGGGTCACCCAGGAGGTGACGCAGGTGCCGGCGCCGGCACTGCGCCTGACCCCGGTGATCCAGCAGGCCGTCGTCGGCGTGCCGGTGCAGCCGGTCCTGGCGTCGCGTCCCGTCCTGCCGCTGTTCGCGATCACCCCGGCCCTCGGCCTGCTCACGCCGGGATTCATCCTGGGGACGGATCTCGCTCGGCCGATCCCGACCGATCCGGCCTACGCGCCGATCGGCTACCGGATCGGCACCTTCACCGTGCTGCCGAGCTTCACGCAGAGCATCGGCTACGATTCGAACCCGGACCAGACCAACCGGCAGGCGGCCCGGGGATCGGTAGCCTTGCGCACCGAGGCCGCGGTCGATTTCCGCAGCGACTGGTCCTCCAGCTCGCTCCAGGGCGCGCTGCGCGGCTCATACCTGGAGACGCCGCAGAACGAAGCCGCCAGCCGGCCGGCCGCAGACGGCACCGTCCGGCTGCGCATCGACGTCAACCGCGACCTGCACGTCGATGCGGAGGGCCGCTTCCTCGTCGACACGCAGCGCACGTCAAGCCCCAACCTTCAGGCCGCCGCAGCCACGAGCCGGCCGCTGCTCGCCGTCTACGGCGCGTCGCTCGGTGCCACGGAGACGTTCAACCGGCTCTCCGTGACCCTGCGCGGCTCGGTCGACCGCTCGCAATTCGACAACGCCCAGCTCGCGGGCGGCCAGACCATCAACCAGGCCGACCGCAACCTGAACCAATACAGCCTGCAGCTGCGCACCGCCTACGAGGTCAGCCCCGATCTGAGCCCCTTCGTGGACCTGCTGGGCGATACCCGAATCTACGACCTGCGCCGCGACACCAACGGCATCCGCCGCGATTCCGACGGCATCGCCCTCATGGTCGGGGCGAGCTTCGGCCTCGCCCGCTCGATCACCGGCGAGATCTCGGCCGGCATCCAGCACCGCTCCTACGTCGATCCCTCCTTGCGGGGCATCGACGCGCCGCTGGTCAACGCCGCGCTGGTCTGGTCGCTGAGCCCGCTCACCACCGTCCGGTTCACCGCGGCAACGGGCGTCACCGAGACCACGATCCTCGGCTCCAGCGGCATCCTCACCGAGGTCGCCACCGTGGAGCTCCAGCATGATCTGCTGCGCAACCTATCGATCGTGTTCGGCGGCTCGTTCCTGAAGAACGATTACCAGGGCAGCACCATCCGGGAGAACGGATTCTCCGCCACCGCGCGGCTCGATTACCGCTTCACCCGGTGGCTGACCTTGCGGGGGACCTACATCTACCAGCAGATCGACAGCACGTCGGTGGGCTCGAGCTTCCGCGACAACACCTTCCTGGTCGGCCTGCGGGTCAATCCCTGACCGCGTGTCAGAAGCGCTCGACCCAGGGGCGCAACTCCAGCTCCGAGGTCCAGGCACTGCGGTCCTGGCGCAGCAGGTCGCGGTAGGTGCGGGCGATCGCGTCCGGGTCGAGATGGCTGCCCGGGGCGTCCGGCGGCTCGCCGCCCCGGGCCGGATTCCGGATGGCGCCGTCGATCACCACGTGGGCGACGTGGATGCCCTGCGGCTGCAATTCGCGGGCAAGGCTCTGGCCGAGGCCCCGCAGCGCGAATTTCCCCATGGCGAAGGGCGCCGAGCCGGCAAAGCCCTTCACGCTCGCCGAGGCACCGGTGAGCAGGATCGCCCCGTGCCGGTGCGGCAGCATCCGGCGCGCGGCGGCCTGCGCCACCAGGAAGCCGCCATAGGCCGAGACCATCAGGGATTGAGCCACCGCCGCCGGATCGAGATCGACCAACGGTCCACGCAGCCGGCCGCTCGCGTTGTAGACGACCACGTCGGGCGCGCCGCCGAGCGCCGGCTCCAGGCGCGCGAACAGGGCCTCGACGTCGCCTGGGTCGCTCGCATCGCAGGCATGGATGGCCGCGCCGGTCTCGGCCGCGAGGGCCGACAGCTTCTCGACGTTGCGGGCCGCGAGCCCGACCTTCAGCCCGTCCGCCGCCAGGAGCCGGGCGAGCGAGGCGCTCAGGCCGGAGCCCGCCCCGACGATCAAGGCGCGCAAATAGGTCGGTGTCATGGGCGGACGCTCCGTTCGATCCTTCGAGGATGCCGCGACGGCCCGCGTCTTCAAGCCCTCAGGCGCGGCGTTCCGCGAAGAAGGCGCGCAGGAGTTCGGCCGCCTCGGTCTCGCGGAAACCGCCATAGACCTCCGGGGCGTGGTGGCAGGTCGGCTGGTTGAACACCCGCGGCCCGTGCTCGACCCCGCCGCCCTTGGGATCGGCCGCGCCGTAATAGAGCCGTCGGATCCGGGCGAAGGAGATCGCGCCGGCGCACATCGGGCAGGGCTCCAGGGTGACGTAAAGATCGCAGCCGGTCAGACGCTCGTCGCCAAGGGCCGCACAGGCGGCGCGGATCGCCAGGATCTCCGCATGCGCGGTCGGATCGTGGAGCGCCCGTGGCCGGTTATGGGCGACCGCCAGCACCCGGCCGTCGCGGACCACGACGGCGCCGACCGGCACCTCGCCGGCCGCGACCGCCGCCCGCGCGGCGGCAAAAGCCCGGTCGAACGCCCCTTGGGCGCCCGCGGATTCGTGCTCCGCTCGTTGGATCGGTTCGGCCAACACTGTGTTTATCACCCCATCGCCGGAACGGGCACCGACCGGCGCCGGGCACTGATCCAGGTCAATGTTAATGGCTGGAACATTCCTCTCAGCGCCACCGTTGCTACATCGATTGCGGCGCCGCCGCGAGAGTATTGGACGGAAGGAAACGCCATGAGCAGCACCACCGACAAGATCAAGGGCGCCGCCAACGAGGCCCTCGGCAAGGCCAAGCAGGGCCTGGGTGACGCGACCAACAACGACAAGCTGAAGACCGAGGGTGCCGCCCAGGAGCTCAAGGGCAAGGCCCAGGGCACCGTGGGGGATGCCAAGAGCGCCGTGAAGTCGGCGACCGACAAGATCTGAATTCGCTGACCCGACGGGATCGGAATCCGCCGCCGGCGGGTTTCGATCCTGAACCGGCTGAACTTCGTGAGGATGCCATGATCGGTTGGGCTATCACGTTTCTCGTCGTCGCTCTCGTGGCGGCGCTTCTGGGTTTCGGCGGCATCGCCGGCACTGCCGTCGAGGCGGCCAAGATCGTGTTCTTCGTGGCGATCGCCCTGTTCCTGATCTCCGCCGTGTTCGGCGTGATGCGCGGGCGGTCTCCGAGACTCTGAACGACGCGATTTCGAAACGACGCGCCGAAAGGCGCGTGAGCCGGGGCGGTCCATCTGGGCCGCCCCTTCGCGTTCGGGCGGGGCATATTCCTTTGCCGCCGCCCAACCCGTCTCGCCTGTCCGGGCCGGCTCTGGTAAGGCCGGCGCATGAGTGACTTGCCGAAAGACGACGGTCCGGGGGCTTCCGCCCAGCCGGACACTGAGACCACGCGAACCGAGCGCTGGACGCCCGCGACCGATGCGGGCAGCGAAGCCGCGACTCCGCCGAAGGGCCAGCCGTCCGCGAGCGAGCCGAAACCGCCCCGGCCCTCCGTGCCGGCCGAGCCCGTGGCCGAGCCCGCGGAGGCCGACGGCGAAGCGGCCACACCGCCCGGCGAGCGCATCGCCAAGGCGATGGCCCGGGCCGGGATCGCGTCGCGACGCGACGCCGAGGCGATGATCCTGGCCGGGCGCGTCAGCGTCAACGGCGAGACGCTGACCTCGCCCGCACGCAACGTCACCGACGACGACACGATCCTGATCGACGGCGAGCGCATGCCGGCGCGCGAGCGCAGCCGGCTGTGGATCTTCCACAAGCCGCGGGGCCTCGTCACCACGGCGCGCGATCCGGAAGGCCGCCAGACGGTCTTCGAGGTCCTGCCGGAGGATCTGCCACGGGTGGTGGCGGTCGGCCGGCTCGACATCAACACCGAGGGCCTGCTGCTGCTCACCAACGATGGCGGTCTCGCGAAAGTGATCGCCCATCCCGACACGGGCTGGCTGCGCCGCTACCGCGTCCGCGCCCATGGCGACACCGATCAGGCCCAGCTCGACAAGCTCGCCAAGGGCGTCACCATCGACGGGATGGAGTACGGCCCGGTCGAGGCGACCCTGGACCGGGTCCAGGGCGACAATCTCTGGCTGACGCTCGGGCTGCGCGAGGGAAAGAACCGCGAGGTCAAGCGGATCCTCGAACATCTGGGCCTGTCGGTGAATCGGCTCATCCGGCTCTCCTTCGGCCCGTTCCAGCTGGGCGATCTGGAAGTCGGCCTCGTCGAGGAAGTGCGCATGCGCGTCCTCAAGGATCAGCTCGGCAAGGCGCTCGCCGAACAGGCCGGAGTGGATTTTGAAAGCCCGGTCCGCGAGCCGATCGGCGCCTTCGGCAGCCCCAAGAAGGCCGAGCGCGCCCCGGCGCCCGCCGGCACCCGCAACGCCGCGCGCCCCGCGCCGGCACCCCGAGTCTCGACCGGCGGGATCGGCTCCGGCCCGCGCAAATCCGCCTGGCGGGCCGAGGAGGAGGCCGGTAAGCCACGGGCTGCCCGTGTCCCGCGCCGGGGCGCCGATCCCCGCGCATCGCAGGCGGCCGCGGCCGAGCGCGGCCATGAGCGGGTCGGTTCGTTCCAGAAGGGCGACCGCCGGGTCGTCGTCGAGCGCCTCGCTCCGAGCCCGGTCGAGCCAGTCCAAGAGGAGAAGCCGCGTCGGCGTTACGCGGATCGCGGCGCCCCCGAGGGCGGCCAGCGCAGCGCGGCGGGCCGTCCGGAACGTGGCGGTTGGGATAGAGGCGGACCGTCGCCGCGGGGTGATCGCGGTCCGGGCGAGCGGCCGAGCTACGGGGATCGTTCGGGACCACGCGATTCGGCGCGGAGCGCATCCAGTCCGCGCGACGACGCACGGCGCGACGATCGACGCGACGCAAAGCCGGCGGGACGCCGGGATCGCCCCTTCGCCGGGGCCTCGGCCGAGGGCGCCCCGCGCGGTGGCGGGGGCTTCCGGAGCGAGCGGTCCGGCCCCGGGGGCAAACCCGCCTTCGCCGGCGCAAAGCCCGGCCGTGGATCGCGCCCGGGCGGCAAGCCCGGCAATTTCGCCGGCAAGAGCGGCGGCGGCTTCGGCGGCAAGGCGCCTGGCGGCTTTGCCGGAAAGGGCCCAGGCGGCAAGCCAGGCGGACGTCCGGGCGGCTTCAAGGGCGGTGGCAAGCCC
The DNA here is from genome assembly GCA_003206725.1 of Blastomyces emzantsi. Classification (NCBI taxonomy): domain Eukaryota; kingdom Fungi; phylum Ascomycota; class Eurotiomycetes; order Onygenales; family Ajellomycetaceae; genus Blastomyces; species Blastomyces emzantsi. The sequence goes on from QGQJ01000137.1 coordinate 95,545, forward strand.
GGAGGAGCGAGACCGGGTGGCGCTGGCGGCGGGCGTCCGCCGCGCGGAGGCCGATGAGGATCGTCGGCGGTGCGTGGCGCGGCCGCAAGCTGGCGACGCCGCGCACCGATGCGATCCGCCCGACCTCGGACAGGCTGCGCGAATCCCTGTTCAATGTCCTGACCCATGCCTACGACGACGCCGTTGTGGGTGCGCGGGTGCTCGACCTGTTCGCCGGCACCGGGGCGCTGGGTTTCGAGGCGCTGTCACGCGGCGCTTCCTACGCCCTCCTGGTCGATGAGGGTGCCGAGGCGCGCGCCGTGATTCGCTCCAACATTGAGGCCTTCGGTGCGGAAGGCGTGACCCGGCTGTTCCGGCGCGACGCGACTCGCCTCGGGCCGGTCGGCACCACGGCGCCGTTCTCGCTGGTTTTCTGCGATCCCCCGTACAATCGCGGATTGGCGCCCCAGGCGCTGGCGAGTGCCGCCGCGGGGGCCTGGCTGGCGCCGGGCTCCCTGGCCGTCGTGGAAGAGGCCGAGGGCGTCCAGCTCACATGGCCCGAAGGTTTCACCGCGCTTGAGCGGCGGGTCTACGGCGACACCGCGGTGGCCATGGCGCGCTTCGCCGCCTGACAACGCTTCAGGGTTGAGGCTCCACCTCAACCTCAAGCCCGAAATGGATCGCCAGCCAGATCGTCGGCGAATCGGTGCGCTCGACCCGGTGCCGACGATGGGGCTCGATCAGCACGCTATCGCCCGCCGACAGCGTGCGCGGCGCCGGCTCATCGGTGAAGCGCAGCGCGGCGGACCCCGCCAGCACTGCCACCCATTCGGCATGGGGCTGATCGTAATGGAATCCCGGCGGGCTCGTTTGCCCGGTCGAGACGATGCGCTCGACCCGCAATCCGGGTGCCGCGTGCAGGATGGTGATGACCTCCTCGGAGGCTCCAAGGTCGAGATCGGCGTAGAGGTTCGTCAGGTGCAGAGCCGCCATTGCCGTCGCCTCTCGAATCAGGATCGCGAGACGACGTGTGCCGGGGCGTGGTGCCGGTCAACGGGCGGCGGCTGCCGGGTTCAGGCTGACGGCGCGGCGCCGTTGGTGGAAGCCTTCTGCGCCGCGCCGTCCGTAGGGGCGGTGGCATGGCCGATCCGGGCCGCGGACTTCACCAGCGCGATGACATCGCGGCGCATCTGGTCGTCGCCGATCTGATTGTAGGCCCTCAGCAGTTCCACGGCCCCGGCGACCCGGAGCAAGGCCGGGCCGTTCTCGCTCGATGCTTCCGGCTCCGGCTCGAAGAAACTCGACACTGGAACGCCGAGGCGCTCGGCGATCGCCTGAAGGCGCCCGGCCCCGACGCGATTCTTGCCGGTCTCGTATTTCTGAACCTGCTGGAAGCTGACGCCCAATGCACTGGCCAGGGCGGACTGGCTCAGCCCGTTGGCCGCTCGCAGGAACGCGATCCGGCTGCCGACCCCGTGATCGATGGCCGTGGTCTGCTTCGGCTTGGGGGTGGGGTTGGACATGATGAAAAGTCCGAACTTCTTCAGGTTGCGGCAATCGTGGTCGTCAGACCTTGGCCGCCGTTCACAACCCAAAGGTGCAACATCACGCGGCTAAGGTCCAAACGTGACGTATGTTAGTGCCATAGTGCAGCCGAGTGCGCAACGAATGGTCACGCTTGTGCCACTATGCAGAGCGAACATAGCCACCTTGGTTTCGCAATCGTGCCAAGGCGATCGACACACAGATCGGCGACCGACCAATTTTGATGAAAACGACTACGCAAGCCGGGACTTTCCGGAGATGATCGACTGCGCACGATTGCCTGCGGCCCAAGTGATTCGCTTTTGTCTAAACTGGCGCGCGACCCACCGACTGGACTTCGAACTGTGCCGGGCCCTCCGCTCAGTCGGCGGGACCGAGCCAATCGGTGACGATGCGAAGTTGATCCGCGTCGAGCAGAGCCGGTGCGTGCCCGCAATCCGGGATCTCGACGCGCTCGGTGGGCGGGCCGCGGCGGGTCATCTCGTCCGCCGTGGAGGCGAGGAGCAGTTCCGAATGCTCGCCCCGCAGAAGAAGGACCGGGCAGGTGATCGCGTCCCAGTCGCGCCACATGCTGACGCTGTAGACCCGCCCCGGCCGGAACGCGTCGCCGATGCCGGGATCGTAATGGGGCCGCCAGCCGCCGTTGGGCTCCGGGAAGAAGCTGTGCTTGGCGATGTGGCGCCACTGTTCGTCCGTGAGCGGGCCGAAATCCGACAGCACGGTCCGCAAGCGTGATTCGCCAGACGCTAGGTTGTGGTGGAGGCGCGGCGCGTCGCGCAGCCGCGTGCCGATATGGCGAATCGGCGCCCAGGGCAGGAATGGCCCGATGTCGTTGATGACCATCCGGCGGATCGGCGTATTGGCCGCGGCCGCCAGCACCATGCCGGTGAGGCCGCCGAGCGACGTGCCGACCCAGTCGATCTTCCCGTTGATCCGCAGATGCCCGATCAGCGCGGCCATGTCGGCGGCGTATTGCGGCAGGCCGTAGAGTTCCGGATCTTTGAGCCAGCCGCTCAAGCCCCGCCCGGGCAGGTCCGGGCACACGACCCGGTAGCCCATCTTCGCCAGTTTGTAGCCGAGCGGGTCGAAATCCCGGCCCTGCCGGCTGAGACCGTGGACGCAGACGACCACGTGCGGGCTGTCCGGATCGCCCCATTCGACATACGCGATGCGGTGGAAGTCGTGGGGCGCGTAGGCCGCAAAATGGCCGGTCCGGAACGGCACCTCGGCGCGGCTGAGGTCGTCGAGCCGCGGCATGAATTCGGGTGCCGCCACGCCCTCGGCAGCCAGCGCGGTCACGGGGCTTCCGTGCGCGACGCGGCCTCACGGGCGAGACGGCTGGTGGTCTGGTGCAGGTCGACCATCTGGTCGGTCAGGCGACGCGACTGCTCCTGCATGAACGTGACGTGCAGCGCCGCCATCTCGCGGGCATCGGCCGCCTTGGCCAGCCGCTCCGCGAAGTCGAGGGAGGCGCGGACATTGGTGTCCGAGGCGACCAGCATGCGGTGCCCGATCTCCCGCATCGCCGCCATCGTGTGCGCGGCATTGTCCTCGAAGGCGTTGTAGAGCCGCGCGCCGGCGGCGTCCCATTGCTCCCGCATCTTGCGGGCGCCGGCGACGTTGCTGTCGGAGAGCTGGTGCGCCGTCTCCCGGCTCGAGCCCATGACCGAGCGCCAGCCTTCGAAGCTCTGCGCCATCGAGGTCTCGAAGGCGTTGAGCGCCATCTCGCCGGCCTCCGCGAAATGCTCGTAGGCCTCGCGGACCCGGGCGAGGCTGCCTTCGGCGAGTTCGCGCCCGGCCTGCGGCGAGACCATCGGCAGGTTGTCGTCCTTCACAAGCCTCTCCCGCATTTCGACCGTGCCGCCGCGACGGGCAGCACCCCGGCATCCGTCAGGGCGGCGGCCTCGTCAACCGCCGCGGCCTGACAGAACAGCCGATCGCCCCGACAGGTTTCCGCATCCGTGCAAGGGGATGATGACAGGCCCTGCCTGTAACCAACGCGCCGATTGACAGTCCGGCGGGGCGCGACGTCATCTCTTGCTCACGCGCACGCCACGCCAGACGCCCGATCAGAAGGCCGAGAGATGACGGAGACAGATCCGCCCCGAGCGGGCGCCCAGGAATCCGCCCGTCATCCGTTCGAGACCGGCCTCGACCGGACCCCCGCGAATTACGTCCCGCTGACACCCGCCAGCCTGCTCGCCCGGGCGGCCGCCTCGGTCGGAGCCCGAACCGCCGTCATCGACGGGACGCGGCGCCTGACCTACGCCGAGCTGTATCGCCGCTGCCGCCGCCTCGCCTCGGGGCTGGCTAGGCGGGGGATCGGACGGCTCGACACGGTGGCGATCCTCGCGCCGAACGTGGCGGAGATGATCGAGGCGCATTTCGCCGTGCCGATGCTCGGCGCCGTGCTGAACCCGCTGAACACCCGCCTCGATCCGGCGACGATCGCGTTCTCCCTGGACCATGGCGGCGCCCGCGTGCTGATCGTCGAGGCCGAGTACGGGGCTCTCGCCGCCCGGGCGCTCGCCGACCGCGCCGGGCCGATCCTGGTGGTGGAGATCGGCGCCAGCGGCATCGCCGGCGCCATTCCCTACGAGGCCCTGCTCGCGGAGGGCGACCCGGACTACGCCTGGCCCGGCCCGGCGGACGAGTGGCAATCGCTCTGCCTGCTCTACACCTCGGGCACCACCGGCGATCCGAAGGGTGCGGTCTACAGCCATCGCGGCGCCTATCTCCAGGCGCTCGGCAACGCCGTCACCTTCGGACTCACTGGCGAGAGCGTGTATCTCTGGACCCTGCCGATGTTTCATTGCAGCGGCTGGTCCTACCCCTGGGCGAGCGTCGCCGCCTGTGCGACGCAGATCTGCCTGCGCAAGGTCGAGCCGGCGGCGATTTTTTCGCTGATCGCCGAGCATGGGGTGACGCATCTCTGCGGCGCGCCGATCGTGCTCTCGATCATCGCCCACGCCCCGGCCTCGGATCGCGTGCCGTTTCCGCAACGGGTGCGCTGTGCGGTCGGCGGCGCGGCGCCGTCCTCGACGATCATCCGCACCATGGAGGAGCTCGGCTTCGCAGTGACGCATCTCTACGGCGCCACCGAGAGCTACGGCCCGGCGACCGTCTGCCTGGAACAGCCCGACTGGGCAGACCTGCCGGACTACGACCGCTACGCCCGGATGGCCCGTCAGGGCGTCGCCCTCGCCACCCTCGAAGCCGCCATCGTGGCCGATCCGGACACCGACCGGCCGGTGCCGCAGGACGGGCTGACCGTCGGGGAGATTTGCCTGCGCGGCAACACGGTCATGAAGGGCTATCTCGGCAATCCTGACGCCACCGCGAAGGCGCTCGCCGGCGGCTGGTACCGCACCGGCGACCTCGCCGTCTGGCACCCCGACGGCGCCGTCGAGATTAAGGACCGGGCCAAGGACATCATCATCTCGGGCGGGGAGAACATCTCCAGCCTGGAGGTCGAGGAGGTGCTGATGCGCCACCCCGCGGTGATGCTGGCGGCCGTGGTGGCGCGCCCGGACGCGACCTGGGGCGAGAGCCCCTGCGCGTTCCTTGAGATGAAGCCGGGCGCGACGTTCCCCAGCGATCACGAGTTGATCGCGTTCTGCCGGGAACGGATGGCGCGATTCAAGGTGCCCAGGACGGTGGTGTTCGGCCCCCTGCCCAAGACCTCGACCGGCAAGATCCAGAAATTCGTCCTGCGCGAGCAGGCCCGGGCGCTCTGAGACGTCAGGCGCCCGCTTTCGCCGGCTTCCAGATTTCGGCGGCGGCCTCGGCGGCGGCGCTGAGGGCGGCGTGAAGCTCAGGATCGGCGTCGCGCGCGCCGGCCCGGATCGCCCGGACCAGATCGTCCAGTGCGTCATCGCCCGTGCTGCCCAGGACCCGCGCGCCGGCGTCCTTCAGCCGATCTGCCTGAGCGAGCTCGCGGGCCGCGATGCCGATCGCGTTGGCCACCATCAGGGCGACGTAGCGCGGCCGGCCGGCGAGGCCTGGAACGACCTCCTCGGTGAGCGCCCGGCGGGCGGCGTCGAGAAGGGCGGCGCCGGAGGGTTCGTCCTGCATGCTCAGCTCCAGCTTTCCGGGGCGGTGGCCCGCAGGATCGTGCGTTCCAGCTCCGGCACCATCCGGCCGGTCAGGGCCAGCTCCAGCGAGAACTCCCGGCCGGAGACGTGGCGGGCGCCCTGTTCCAGGGCGATCACCGCCCAGCGCAGATGCGCCAGCACCTCCCAATAGGCGACGCTCTCGGGTTCGATCGCGCGCCCGCTCTCCTGTGTGTAGCCCCGGTAGAACGCCGCCCTGGAGCCGATGCCGCCGGCCTCGAGATCCGGTCGCCCGAAGCGCCAGCAGGCGGCGCAGAACCAGCCCAGATCCTGTGCGGGATCGCCCCAGCCGGCGAATTCCCAATCGAGGATCGCGGTGAGCCCGGATCCGTCGACCATGTAGTTTCCGGTGCGGAAATCCCGATGCACCAGGGATGGCGACGGACAATCCGGCGCCCGGACCTCGCCCCAGCGCAGCCCCCATTCGATCGCCGGGCGCTTGGCGCCGATCCCGTCCAGGCTGGCGCGCAGGCGCGCGATCTCGGCGTGCGCCGGCTGCGCCTCGGGCGCTCCCAGAAAGGCAAGCGCAGCGGGCGGCTCCCGCGGGTCGAGGGAACCGTGGATCCGGGCGAGTTCCCGGCCGAGGGTCTCGGCCAGAACCTCCCGGTCGCCGCCGAGGGAGAGATCCTTGACGATGCGCGGCCCGAGACCGACGCCCTCGACCAAGTCCATCAGCGCGAAGGGCGCGCCGACCACGGCGGGATCGTCGCAGAACCCGACCGGCTCCGGCACGCGTACGCCGGCCCGCCAGACCGCCTCCAGGATGCGGAACTCCTCCGCCCGCGAACGGCTCGACGCGATGGTCGCGGCGGCGTCCATGCGCAGGACGAAGGCCCGCGCCGTACCGCCGATCCGGCACTGAACCAGCCGATTCTCCTGAATCGAGCCGCCCCCCAGCGGCCGAATGTCCTCGATGGCGAGATCCGGACAGCCGAGATGCTCGGCGATCCAGTCACGCAGCCGCGCCTGTTCCATGGGCTAAAGACCCGACACGAGGTGGCCGCCGTCGACCGCGACGACGCTGCCGGTCATGTACGACCCGGCATCCGACGCGAGCAGCAGGAGCGGCCCGTCGAGCTCGGAGGCGTCGCCCAGACGGCGCTGCGGTACGCGCTTGATCAGGGCCTTGCCGGGCTCCGATTCGAAGAAGGCGTCGTTCAGCTCGGTGGCGATGTAGCCGGGGGCCAGGGCGTTCACCCGGATCCGGTGGCGGGCCCATTCGAGCGCCAGGCTCTTGGTGAGCTGGACGACGCCGGCCTTCGAGGCAGCGTAGGGCGCCAGCCCGCCGGCGACCCGCAGGCCCAGGATCGACGCGATGTTGACGATACTGCCGCCGGCCCCGTGCCGGACCATGCGCCGCCCGGTCGCCTGCGCCACCAGCCAGACACCCTTCAGATTCGTGTCGAGCACGAAATTCCACGCGGCCTCGTCGAGGTCGAGGGCCGGTTTCGTTGCGGTGACGCCGGCATTGTTGATGAGCACCGAAACGGGCCCGAATCGCGCCTCGGCGGCGTCGAGGGCCTGCTCGACGCTTGCGGCCTTGGTCACGTCCATGACGATGGCGTGTGCCTCGCCGCCCTCCCCTTCGACCCGGGCGACGGTCTCGGCCAGGGCGTCGGCGCGGCGGGCGCCGAGCGACAGGCGGGCGCCGGCCTTGGCCAGCGTGAAGGCGAAGTGGCGGCCGAGGCCGCTCGACGCTCCGGTGATTAGAACGTGCCGGCCGGTTAGATCGAATAGACCCGCCATCTCAGTGCAGCCGCTCGATCGCCATGGCGATGCCCTGGCCGCCGCCGATGCACATGGTCACGAGCCCGTAGCGGCCATTCACCCGAGCCAGCTCGTAGAGCGCCTTCACGGTCACGATCGCCCCCGTGGCGCCCAGCGGATGGCCGAGCGCGATGGCGCCGCCATTCACGTTGACCTTGTCGGGGTCGAGGTCGAGGGCACGGGAGACCGCGCAGGCCTGAGCCGCGAAGGCCTCATTCGATTCGATCACGTCGAAATCGGCGGCGCGCAAGCCGGTGCGTTCAAGGAGGCGCTGTACGGCCGGCACCGGACCCATGCCCATTTCGGAGGGATCGACGCCGGCATGGGCGTAGCCAACGATCCGGGCGAGCGGCCTCGACCCGTCCCGCTCGGCCGCGGCCGCGCTCGCCAGCACCACGATCGCGGCGCCGTCGTTGAGGCCGGACGCGTTGCCGGCGGTGACGCTGCCTGTCCTGGAGAAGGCCGGGCGGAGCTTGGCGAGATCCTCGGCGCTGGTGGCCTTCGGGTGCTCGTCGGTGTCGAACGCCACGGTCTCGCGCTTGCGCTGAACCTCGACCGGCAGAATCTGGTCGCGGAACCGGCCCTCGCGGATCGCTCGCGCGGCCCTGGCCTGGCTCTCGGCCGCGAAATCGTCCTGCATGGTGCGGGAGATGCCGTAGCGCTCGGCGATATTCTCGGCGGTGACGCCCATATGGCCGTGGCCGAACGGGTCGTTGAGCACGCCGACCATGTAGTCGACCAGGGCGGCCTCGCCCATGCGATGTCCGAAGCGGCCGGTCTTCAGCAGGTGCGGCGAGCGGCTCATGCTCTCGGCGCCACCGGCGACCGCAACCTCAGCATCGCCCAGCATGATCGCCTGGGCGGCCGAGACGATCGCCTGCAGGCCGCTGCCGCACAGGCGGTTGACCGTGAGCGCCGGCACTTCCTTCGGCACCCCGCCCTCGATGGCCGCGACCCGGGCGATATAGGCGTCCCGCGGCTCCGTCGGGATGACGTTGCCGAGCACCACATGGCCGACCGCCTCGGGCGCGGCCCCGGCTCGCTTGAGTGCTTCCGCCACGCATTGGGCCGCCAGCGCGGCCGGCGGGACCGCAGCGAGCGAGCCCCCGAAGGTGCCAATCGCGGTGCGCACCGCACCGGTGATCACGACATCGGTCATTGTGTTCGGACCTTTCCTCTCGCTCGCCGGCTACCGATCACGGCGTTCTCAGAGCCGGATTTTATTCTTTACTGCTGAATTAGCAGCCAAACGATCGTTCGGCCCGCGCCATCATCCTGAGGCGACCGGCGATCGAAGAACCTTGAGCCTCGAAAGCCTTCTGCAAAAGCAAAGCGATTTCTGGAGTCTCCTTCGAGGCGGCTTCGCTGAAGCTTAGATGCTGTGCGTTTTCCTCTTCTTCGGGGACGGAGCGCGACGGGCCCCCTCTCCCGTGCGGGAGAGGGGGCCCGCGCTTCGTCCTAGCCATGCGAGCCCGCCAGTCCATCGAAAGACTTACAGCCTGTCAGGATGAGGGGTTTGGGTTGGATGTTCTCCCCATGGGTGGCAGAACACCCATCACGCCTCGACCCCCCAAGTCCAAAATGAATCGCCTTCGGCCTCGAGACTGCGGTTGAGCACCATCTTGTGGACCTCGTCGGCCCCGTCCACCAGCCGGGCTTGCCGCGCGTAGCGGTAGATCCATTCGAGCGGCGTGTCGGTGGAGTAGCCGCGGGCGCCGTTGATCTGGATGGCGATGTCGGCCGCCGCGTGCACCAGGTTGGCAACGTGAACCTTGGCCATCGACACCTCCTTGCGGGCGAAGCTGCCCTGATCGAGCGCCCAGGCCGCCTTCATCACCAGCAACCGGCCGATCTCGATCCGCATGGCGAGGTCGCCCAGCATGAGCTGGATGCTCTCCCGGTCGGCGAGCCGAATCCCGAAGCCGTGCCGCTCGACCGCGTAGGCCCGGGCGATCTCGACGCAGCGCTTCGACAGGCCGAGCCAGCGCATGCAATGGGTCAGCCGGGCCGGACCGAGGCGGATCTGGGTCAGCTTGAGGCCGTCGCCTTCGTTCATCAGGACGTTCTCGGCGGGGATCTCCAGCCCGTCGAACAGCAATTCGCAATGGCCGCCATGCTCCTCCGGACCCATGATCGGGATCCGGCGCAGGATCTCCCAGCCGGGCTGGTCCTTGTGGAACAGGAAGGCGGTGAGCCCCTTGCGGGCGTCGTCTGAGGTGCGCGCCATCAGGATGAAGTGGGCGGCCTCCTCGGCGCCGGTGATGTACCATTTGCGGCCGGTGACCACGTACGTGTCGCCCCGCCGCTCGGCCCGGGTCTGGATCATGCCGGGATCCGAGCCGCCGCCGGGATGCGGCTCGGTCATGGCGAAGGCCGAGCGGACCTCGCCCCGCACGATCGGCGCCAGCCAGCGCTCCTTCTGGGCCGGGGTGGCGACCTTCTCCAGCACCATCATGTTGCCGTCGTCGGGGGCGGCGGAGTTGAAGACCACCGGCCCGAAGATCGAGCGGTTCATCGCCTCGTAGCAGACCGCCATTCCGACCTTGCCGAGCCCGGCCCCGCCGGTCTCGGGCTTGAGCTGCAGGCACCAAAGCCCCTCCGCCCTGGCCAGCGCGCGCAGCCGGGCCAGCTCGGCCAGGCCGATATTCCCGTGCGCGTCGTACGCCGACCGATCCGCCTCCACCGGCAGGATCTGCGCATCCACGAAGGCCGCAATCCGCGCACGGTAATCCTCGATGCGGCGGGAGATGGTGAAATCCATGGTCGCGGGCTCCGATGGGTGCCTATGCGCGGAAAATTACCGGCGGCCGAACAGCCGCTCGATGTCGGAGAGCTTCAACTCGATCGAGGTCGGGCGGCCGTGGTTGCACTGGCCGGAATTGGGCGTCGCCTCCATCTCGCGGAGCAGCGCGTTCATCTCCTCCGGATGCAGGCGCCGCCCGGCGCGCACCGAGCCATGACAGCTCATGCGCGAGAGCACCGCGTCGAGGCGCCGGCCGAGGGGGCCGCCCTCGGTGGCGGGGGCGCCGCCCTCCTCGTCGCCGCTCGCCTCCAGCGCGTCGAGGATGTCGGTGACGAGATCGCGGACCGAGGCGCCGATCAGGGCGGCCGGCACCTCGCGCACCAGCACGGCGCCGGTCCCGAATGCCTCGATGGACAGGCCAAGCCGGTCGAGATCCGGGGCGGCGGCGACCAGGCGCTCGGCGGCGTCGGGGCTCATCTCGACCACATCCGGGATCAGCAGGCCCTGGCGGGCGATGCCGCCGCGCGCCCGCTCCGCCTTCATGCGCTCGTAGACGAGGCGCTCATGGGCGGCGTGCTGGTCGACGATGACGAGGCCGTCCCGGGTCTGGGCCAGGATATAGGTCTCGTGGATCTGCGCGCGCGCCGCTCCGAGCGGGTGGTCGACAGCCTCAGCCGCTTCGGGCGCCAGGCGGACATCCGCCTGAGGCGGCGCCGCGAGATCCGCCGGCCCTTCGAACGGGGCCTGCGTCGCCTCGCCGAAGCCCTGCGGCTCCCCGAAAATCGGGGCCGCCTCGTCCTCGGCCGCCTCAGGCGCCGGGCGCCAGCTCTCGGTCCGGCGGTAGTCCGACGGCGCCGCCACGGACGGCGTGCCGGCCGGAAAGAAACTCGGCCGCGTGGAGCGAAACAGGCTCGGCGCGGCCGCGCCGGTATGGGTGGCGAGCGCCGGGCCGGCGGGGCGCAGGGCGTCGAGGGTCCGGCTGGCCCCGGTAGTGGCCGAGCGGGCGCCGCCCCGCCGCAAGGCATCGTGGATCGCGCTGACCACCAGTGCCCGCACCAGGCCGGGCTCGCGGAAGCGCACCTCGGTCTTGGCCGGGTGGACGTTGACGTCGACATGGTCGGGGTCGCACGCGATGGCGAGTCCGAGCACCGGGTGCCGGTCGGAGGCGAGCGTGTCGGCATAGGCCCCGCGCACCGCGCCGAGCAGCAGGCGGTCGCGCACCGGCCGGCCGTTGACCACGAGGTGGATGTAGCCGGCCGCCCCCCGGTGATAGGTCGGCAGGCCGACATGGCCGGTCACCCAGAAGCTCTCGCGGATGAGCGACACCGGCAGGGCGTTGGCGGCGAAATCCGGCCCGAGCACCGCGGTCAGGCGGCGCAGTTCCGCCTCCGGCCCGGTTTCGGCGGGCAGCAGCAGCGGCTGGCCAGCATCCGCCTTCAGGGTAAAGCGGATGCCGGGCTGGGCCACGGCGAGCCGACGCAGGGTCTCAGCGATGGCCGCGTTCTCGGCCCGGTCGGATTTGAGGAATTTCAGCCGGGCCGGCGTCGCCGCGAACAGCTCGGTCACCTCGATCCGGGTGCCGCGCTGGGCCGGGGCCGGCCGGACCGCGCCCTTCAGGCCGGCCTCGACGGTGAGGCTCGCCCCGGCCTCGGCCCCCTCGGGGCGGGTGGTGATGGCGAGCCGCGACACGGCGCCGATCGAAGGCAAAGCCTCGCCGCGGAATCCCAGCGTGTCGATAGCCGAGAGGTCGCCGCCCGGGAGCTTCGAGGTGGCGTGACGCTCGACGCACAGCGCCAGATCCTCCGGGCTCATGCCGCGGCCGTCGTCGACGACCCGGATCAGCCGGCGGCCGCCATTCTCCACCACCACGTCGATCGTGCGGGCCCCGGCATCGATCGCGTTCTCGACCAGCTCCTTCACGGCCGAGGCCGGGCGCTCCACCACTTCGCCCGCCGCGATGCGGTCGACGAGGATCGGGTCCAGGCGGCGGATGACGGGTTGAGGGGCGGACATCGGGGCGCACGATAGCCGGCGGGCGGCGGCGCTCCTAGCGTACTGGATGACAGGGACCGTGTCGCGAAGCCGCGGCGTTCAGGCCCGGCGGCTCGAACCGCCGAGCGAGATGCGGCTGCCCGCGGGCCGGGCGCCGTGGCTCGGCGCCTTGTAGGGCCGGCGGGACGCGTCGTAGAGGGCGGTGCCGACGAGGCCGGCGGTGCGTCGAAGCGTGGCACCGTCGCAGGTCGCCGCGACGCGCACGCCGATCTCGTGGGTGTGGCTGCGGCCGTACAACCAGACCGCAAGACGCGCCCGTGTCGCCTCCGGGATGCCGTCCAGGATGTATGTCGCCGCATCGGCGTCGGCCTTGATCAATCGGCCGACGGTCTCGACCGGGATCGGGCAATCCGCCGCGGGATCGTCGATGCTCAGCGGCTGGGTCTTCGTCATCTTCAAACCTGTCAGCCTGGGAACTGCAGGTTGAGCTGCCGTGGTTAACGATCCGTCAACGCGCCGGCGCCGGCCGCCTGCGGCCGCCCGTCACAGCGGCTTGCGGATCATCCGGGCGATCAGCCCGACGATGCCTTCCCGGAACAGCAGCACGCAGAGCACGAAGACGCAGCCCTGGATGATCGTCACCCAGGCGCCGAACTGCGCCAGGTACGTCTCCATGGTGACGATCACCAGCGCGCCGACGATCGGCCCGAACACCGTGCCCATGCCGCCGACCAGTGTCATCAGCACCACCTCGCCCGACATCGACCAGTGGACGTCGGTCAGCGAGGCGAGCTGGAACACGATCGCCTTGGTCGAGCCGGCGAGCCCGGCCAGCGTCGCCGAGAGGACGAAGACCGCGAGCTTGTACTGGTTGGCCCGGTAGCCCAGCGAGATCGCCCGGGGCTCGTTGTCCCGGATCGCCTTCAGCACCTGGCCGAACGGCGAGTGGATGATCCGGTAGATCAGCAGCATCCCGGCCATGAAGACCACGCAGACGACGGCGTACATCGCCCGGTCGTCCGCTAGGCTGAACACCCCGAACAGGTTGCCGCGCGGCACCGCCTGGATGCCGTCCTCGCCGCCGGTGAACTTGGCCTGCAGCGAGAAGAAGAACGCCATCTGGGCGAGCGCCAGGGTGATCATCGAGAAGTAGATGCCCTGGCGCCGGATCGCCAGGGAGCCGAAGACGAGCCCGAGAAAGGCCGCCGTGGCGGTGCCCGACAGGATCGCCAGTTCCGGGGTAAAGCCGAGGCTCTTGGCCGTGTAGGCGCAGAGATAGCTGGCCATGCCGAAATAGGCGGCGTGGCCGAACGAGAGCAGGCCGCCGTAGCCGAGCAGCAGGTTGAAGGCGAGCGCGAACAGCGCGAAGCACAGCACCTTCATCAGGTAGACGGGATAGAGCACCAGCGGCGCCGCGATCAGCAGCACCGCGATGCCGACGAAGATCATCCGGTGCAGCGCCTTGTCGTCGCGGCGCGTCGGCAGCGCGGCGGCGATCGGTGCAGCGTCAATGGCGGCGGTGTCGGCCATGGGGATCGAGCCTCAGATCTCTATCAGGCCGTGCGCCCGAACAGGCCGGCGGGTTTGACGAGCAGCACCAGCACCATGATCACGAAGATCACGGTCGCCGACGCCTCCGGGTAGAACACCTTGGTCAAGCCCTCGACCAAGCCCAGCGCGAAGCCAGTGATCACCGAGCCGATGATCGAGCCCATGCCGCCGATCACCACCACGGCGAAGACCACGATGATGATGTCGGCACCCATATTCGGGTTCACGGAGTAGATCGGCGCCGCGAGCACGCCGGCGAAGCCCGCGAGCGCCACGCCGAACCCGTAGGTCAGGGTCAGGAACAGGGGCACGTTGACCCCGAATGCCTGGACAAGCGTCGGATTCTCGGTGGCGGCCCGCAGATAGGCGCCGAGCTTGGTCTTCTCGATGACCAGCCAGGTGGCGATGCAGACGGTCAGCGAGGCCACCACCACCCAGGCCCGGTAGTTCGGCAGGAACATGAACGGGAGGCGCTGGCCGCCCGACAGCTCGGCCGGGATCGCGTAGGGCAGGCCCGAGACCCCGTACTGGTTGCGGAACAGGCCCTGGATGATCAGCGCCAGACCGAAGGTCAGGAGCAGGCCGTAGAGGTGGTCGAGTTTGTAGAGCCGGGCGATCAGCACCCGCTCCAGCAGGATGCCGAAGGCGCCCACCACCAGCGGCGCGAGGCCCAGCGCCCACCAGTAGCCGAGCCCGACATAGGTCAGCAGCATCCAGGCCACGAACGCGCCCATCATGTAGAGCGCGCCGTGGGCGAAGTTGATGATGTTCAGGAGCCCGAAGATGATCGCGAGCCCGAGCGACAGGATCGCGTAGAACGAGCCGTTGATCAGGCCGAGCAGCAGCTGCCCGAACAGGGCCTGGGTCGGCACGCCGAAGATCATGGTCATGGCCGTCCTCCGTGCCGGACCCGCACCGTCAGCCCTTCACCAGCGGGCAATTGCCCTCGTTGAGCGGGCGGAAGACCTGCTCGCCCGGGATCGTCTCGAGCTTGTTGTACAGGTCCCACTCGCCCTTCGACTCGGACGGCTTCTTGACCTCGAACAGGTACATGTCGTGGATCTTGCGCCCGTCGGCGCGGATCGTGCCCTTGCCGAACAGGGGATCGTCGGTCGGCATCGCCTTCATCTTGGCCACGACGGCGGCGCCATCGGTGGCCGTTTTCAGCTCGGCCATCGCCTTGAGGTAGTGGAGCACGTCCGAGTAGACGCCGGCGTGGTTGGCCGTGGGCTTCGAATTGCCCTTCATCTGCTTGGCGAAGCGGTCCGAGAAGGCCCGGGTCTGGTCGTTCAGGTCCCAGTAGAACGGCTCGGTCAGGACGAGGCCCTGCGCGACCTTGGTACCGAGCGAGTGCACGTCCGAGGAGAAGACCAGAAGGCCGGCGAGCGCCTGGCCGCCCTCGGTGATGCCGAACTCGCCGGCCTGCTTGATCGCGTTGATCGTGTCGGTGCCGGCATTGGCGAGCCCGATCACCTTGGCGCCAGAGCCCTGGGCCTGGAGCAGGAACGATGAGAAGTCCGAGGTCGGGAACGGCGTCTTGACCGAGCCGATGACCTTGCCGCCGTTCTTGGTGATCACCGCGCTGGTATCGCGCTGCAGGGTCTGGCCGAACACGTAGTCGGCGGTGAGGAAGAACCAGGTGTTGCCGCCGCGCTTGACCATGGCGCCGCCGGTGCCGTTGGCGAGCGCCACCGTGTCGTAGACCCAGTGGATCGTGTTCGGCGTGCATTGCGGGCCGGTGAGGTCGGCGGTGCCGGCGCCGGTATCGATGAAGACCTTGTTCTTCTCCTTGGTCACCTGGCTGATCGCCAGGGCGACCGACGAGGTGACGCCGTCTGTGATCATGTCGACGTTGTCGCGGTCGTACCATTGCCGGGCGATGGCCGCGCCGACATCGGGCTTGTTCTGGTGGTCGGCCGAGACGATCTCGACCTTCAGCCCGTGCTCGGCCGGCTTGAAATCCTCGACGGCCAGCCGGGCGGCGACGACCGACCCCTCGCCGCTGATGTCGGAATAGGCGCCCGAGCGATCGCCCAGGATGCCGATCTTCACATTCGTCTGCGCGCTCGCGCTGCCCATCATCAGGGCACCGGCGACGGCGAGGGAGACGGACCCGATGAGACGTCCGAACATGGTCTTCCTATCCTCCAGCGGCGCGGCGGATCTCGCCTGCCGAGCGTTCGACGCCGTTCTCCGGCGCTTATTGGGTATTGGTCGCCCGCCTCAGACGCCGAGATAGGCGTGAAGCTTGTCGATATTGGCGTCAAGATCGGCATTGGGGATCATGTCGACCACCCTGCCCTGCTCGATGACGAAGTGCCGGTCGGCCAACGTCTGGGCGAAGCGGAAATTCTGCTCGACCAACACGATGGTGTAGCCCTGAGACTTCAATTGTTGGATCGTCCGGCCGATCTGCTGGACGATCACCGGCGCGAGACCTTCGGTCGGCTCATCCAGCAGGATCAGCTTCGCGCCGGTCCGCAGGATGCGGCCGATGGCGAGCATCTGCTGCTCGCCGCCCGAGAGCTTGGTGCCCTGGCTGCCCGCACGCTCCTTCAGGTTCGGGAACAGGGTGTGGATCTCGGCCACCGACATCCCGCCCGGTTTCACCCGGGGCGGCAGCATCAGGTTCTCGTGGACCGTGAGGCTCGCGAAGATGCCGCGCTCCTCCGGGACGTAGCCGAGGCCGAGGCGGGCGATGTTGCGCGAGGCCATCCGGATGGTCTCGACGCCGTCATAGACAATCGAGCCGGCCCGCCGGCCGAGGATGCCGATGATCGCCCGCAGCGTCGTGGTCTTGCCGGCGCCGTTGCGGCCGAGCAGCGTGATCACTTCGCCGGCCCGGACATCGATGTCGATGCCGTGGAGCACGTGGCTCTCGCCGTACCAGCCCTCCAGCCCGCGCACGGTCAAGAGGGCATCCGTCGCCGCGGCCGGCAGGGGCGTCTTCACGGCGGCCTCAAGCATGTCCCGCCCCGATATACGCTTCGACCACGCGCGGATCCTTCGAGACGGTGGCGTAATCGCCCTCGGCCAGGACCTGGCCGCGGGCCAGGACGGTGATGCGGTCGGACAACGACGCGACCACCGAGAGATTGTGCTCGACCATCAGGATGGTCCGGTCCTTCGAGACCCGGCGGATCAGCTGGGCTGTCCGCTCCACATCCTCATGGCCCATCCCGGCCATCGGCTCATCGAGCAGCAACATCTCGGGATCGAGGGCTAGGGTCGTGGCGATCTCCAGCGCGCGCTTGCGGCCGTAGGATAGCTCGACGGCCAGCGAATCCGCGAATTCGGACAGGCCCACCGCCTCGACCAGGGCGAGCGCCTCGCCGTCGAGCGCCCGCAGCACTCGCTCGGGCCGCCAGAAATCGAAGGAATCACCCCGGCGTCGCCGCTGGAGCGCGATCCGCACGTTCTCGGTCACCGTCAGGTGCGGGAACACCGCCGAGATCTGGAAGGAGCGTACGAGCCCGAGCCGCGCCACGTCGGCGGCCCGCATTCCGGTGATGTCCCGATCCTTGTACCGGATGGTGCCGGCGGTGGGGATGAGGAACTTCGTCAGTAGGTTGAAACAGGTGGTCTTGCCGGCGCCGTTCGGGCCGATCAACGCGTGGATCGTCCCGCGCTCGACTTCCAGCTTGACGCCGTTGACGGCCCGGAATCCCTTGAATTCCATCGTCAAGCCATCGGTCGCCAGGATCACGTCCCGTGCCAAGCGCGTCCCTCCCGCGTATGATTTATTGCCTGCCATATCGCCGATCCGGCCCTGAACAGTCCATCGCAAACGCTCGGCGCGGCGGGACAATCCCCGGCTCATGATATGCTGATGCTTGCCGCGCCTGATCTGGTAGCCGGCATCGGGGATTGCGGAGCCGGCGCGGCCAAGGTTTTCCCTCCGGTTCGGCGGTTCGGCCGAGCTTGACCAGCCTCGCAAGCCCCATATAACTCAGACAAATTCGTGAGAGGGAGGAGGCGCATGGTCGGCCGACCGGCCTACATCGCCGTCGACTGGGGAACCACCAATCGGCGCGCCTACGCGATGACCGCGGGCGGCGCCGTGGTGGACAGCCTTCAGGACGACCGCGGCGTCCTCACGCTGACCCAGAGCGACTATCCCGACGCCATCACGGCGTTGCGCGACCGCTTCGGCGTGCAATCCGTCATCGCTGCAGGCATGGTCGGCTCGACCCGGGGCTGGCGCGAGGCCCCCTATATCGATGCGCCCGCCACGCTCCAGGATCTCGCCGCCGCCTGCCTCGAGGTTGCGCCCGATGTGCGGATCATCCCCGGGATCGCCCTGCGGAGCGGCCCTCGCCCGGACGTGATGCGCGGCGAGGAGGTGCAGGTGCTCGGCGCGATCAGCACTGGCGCCGCGCCGTCCACGGCCCTGTTCTGCCAGCCGGGCACGCACAACAAGTGGATCGAGACGGTCGACGGCGCGATCACGGATTTCGCCACCATCATGACCGGGGAGCTCTTCGCACTGGTCCGGTCGCACGGCATCCTGGCCGGCATGCTGGATGGCCCGGTCGCGGATTCCGATGCCTTCCGGGACGGACTCCGGCGCGGTCGCGAATCGCGCAACCTTGCCGCCGCGCTGTTCGAGGTCCGAGCCGGCGTGTTGCTCGCCCGGCTGGCGCCCTGGGACGCGGCGGCCTATGCGAGCGGCATCATGATCGGCGCGGATGTCGGGACGCGCAGCGATCTCGGCCAGCGCCCGGTCTACCTGCTCGCCGGCGGGGCGTTGGCCACGCTCTACGCCGTGGCGATCGCCGAAGCCGGCGGCCGCGCCGTCGCGGTGCCGGACGGATCCACGACCGCCGGCATCCACGCCATCTGGAGCTCCCGGGCATGACGATCCTCAATCGCTTCGAGTCCGCCTTCGCGGCTTGCCCGCTGGTGGCGATCCTGCGCGGACTCACGCCGGACGAGGCGCCGGCCGTCGGCGATGCGCTGGTCGAGGCCGGCTTCACCCTGATCGAGGTGCCGCTGAACTCGCCGGAGCCGCTCAAGAGCATCGCGTCGCTCGCCGAGCGTTTCGCCGGTCGCGCGCTGGTCGGTGCCGGCACGGTGCTCACACCGGCGCAGGTTGCGGAGGTCGCGGTGGCGGGCGGCACCCTCATCGTCTCGCCGAACACGGACGCGGCGGTGATCCGCGCGACCGTCGCGGCCGGGCTCGTTTCGCTGCCGGGCTACCAGACACCGAGCGAGGCCTTCGCGGCGCTTGCGGCCGGGGCGACCGCTCTGAAGCTCTTCCCGGCGGACATCGCCACCCCGGCGGCGCTCAAGGCGCACCGGGCCGTGTTCCCGTCCAGCGCCCGCGTGCTCGCCGTCGGCGGGGTCACGCCCGACAGCGTCTCGGTCTGGCGGCAGGCGGGCGCAGTGGGCTTCGGGCTGGGCTCGAATCTCTACCGCCCCGGAAAGCCGGCGGTCGATGTCGGCCGGGACGCGGCCGCCTTCATCGCGGCGATCGGGGGATCTTGATAAGCGCGAAGCTGCCGTGACGGCGCATCGATCGCTCATTAGAACCTCGCCCAGGTGGAGAGCGCGGGAGCGGGCGGATGACGGATGGGCGCATCGGGCAGGCGGATGGCTGCGAGGCGCTGGAGACGCCCTGCCTGCTCCTGGACTCCGACAGGCTGAAAGCCAATGTCGCCGGGATGCGGGCGCGGCTCGACCGGCTGGGCGTGTCGCTGCGACCGCATCTGAAGACCGCCAAATCGCTCGACGTCGCCCGCATCGCCATGGCGAGCCCGTCCGGTCCGGCGACCGTCTCGACGCTGCGGGAGGCGGAGTACTTCGCCGAAGGCGGCGTCCGTGACCTGATCTATGCCGTGGGGATCGCGCCGCAGAAGCTCGACCGGGTGGGCGCGATCCGGCGGCGCTGGGGTACCGATCTCGCGATCGTTCTGGATTCGGTCGAGCAGGCCGAGGCCGTGGCACGCTGGAGCCGTCGCGCCGGCGATACGCTTCCGGTCCTGATCGAGGTCGATGCCGACGGGCATCGCTCCGGCGTTGATCCGCGCGACGCCGATCGTCTTGTGGCGATCGGGCGGGTGCTCGCTGCGGGCGCAACGCTCCGGGGCGTGCTGCTGCATGCGGGCGACAGCTACGGGCTCAGCGACCGAGCGGCGCTGAAGGCGGCGGCCGAGGCCGAGCGTCGGGCCGCTTTGGCAGCCGCCGCGAACCTGCGCGAGGCGGGCCTGCCCTGCCCGGTGGTCAGCGTCGGCTCGACCCCGACGGCGCGCTACGCGGACAATCTCGACGGCATCACCGAAGTTCGCGCCGGCGTGTTCATGATCGGCGACCTGTTCCAGGCCGGAATCGGCTCCTGCACGATCGATGACATCGCGCTCAGCGTCCTGACGACGGTGATCGGTCACCAGCGGGATAAGGGCTGGATCATCACCGATGCCGGCTGGATGGCGCTCTCGCGCGACCGCGGCACGGCGCGCCAAGCGGTCGACCAGGGCTACGGCGTCGCCTGCGACGGGGCGGGCCAGCCCTATCCGGACCTGATCGTGCGGGACGCCAACCAGGAGCACGGGATCCTGGCCCTGCGGCCCGGCTCAACCGCAACGCTGCCGGATCTTCCAGTCGGTGCACGCCTGCGGATCCTGCCCAACCATGCCTGCGCCACCGGCGCTCAGCACGATCGCTACCATGTCATCACCGGTCAAACGCTGACCGGCGCGGTCTGGCCGCGCATCAACGGCTGGTGAGGGGTCGCGTCAGCGCCGGTTCGAGACGGTTCGGACCGAGCGGTCGGACTGGTCCATCACCAGGCCGCAGCCGGGGCTGAGATTGGGACGCTGCTTGCGCAGGCAGGCTGCGATCGCCGTGGCATTCGGGATCTGCGATGCGCAGAGGCGCATGACGTCCGGCGTGCAGGCGGCACGGTCCGCCCGGGATTCGGCCAGCGCCGGCACCGCGCCGGCGATCAGGGCGAGCAGAGCGAACGAAGCGGACTTCATCGAAACGGATCCTCTATCCAGAGCGTAGACGGCCCGAACGGCCAAGCCTCGAAGTGGGGCGTGAACGCCGGACCCCGCCGAAATATCCCCCGGCCGGCGGACCATCCTGTCGCATGACCGGTGCCCGGCCGATGTGCGCTCGCACTCCGATGGGACTGGCGACGGGGAGGCAGCCAGCGCGATCAAGGCCGCGCGCCGGGCGTGATGGCCCCGGTCGCCGTAGGCTCGCTTATAGCTGCGGCATGGGCCGGCGGCTTGCGCCGATCGAGCTTGTCCGCCGAGACGAGAGCGGCCGTGATCAGTGCCACCACCGCAATCGTCGCCTTCAACACCTCCCAGATTCGCGCAAGCATGACTGAATCCCAACGGCTTCACAGGATCGTCAGCACATCTGCCTGGGGCGAAGCTGTTCAGGCCGCTCGGCGCGCGCGATTTGATCGATCCGTGACTTCCGGATCCTCGCCGCCGACCCTTCCCAAAACCTTTCGCGGTGCTGCGTCCGAAACGATGCCCGGACACCTGATGCATCCGCGCCTCACCCGGGCGAGGATGCCCCTGCGGCCTCCGCCGCCAGCGCCTCGAAGACCAGGGCATGCCGAAGCGCGAGCGCCTCGACATCGTGGGTGTATCCGCCGCCGATCACGGCCACGAGCGGGATGAGGCGCGCGCGCGCCTGCGCCACCACGTACCGGTCCCGCGCTAGGAGCCCGGCATCGCTCAGGCACAGCCGCCCGAGGCGATCGTCCCGATGTGGATCGACCCCGGCATTGTAGAAGATGAGGTCGGGAACCAGCGCGTCTAAGAGCGGTGGCAGGCGAGCGCGCAGCACCTCCAGGTAGCCGGCATCGTCGAGCCGGTCCGGCAGTCCGATGTCGAGATCTCCGGCAATCTTCTGGGTGGGGTAGTTGTTCTCGCAATGGATCGAGAGCGTGAACAAGTCGGGATCGAAGGCCAGGCAATCCGCCGTGCCGTCACCCTGATGGACATCGCAATCGACCACCAGAACCCGCCGCACTGCGCCCTCGGTCTGAAGGGTCCGGGCCGCGACCGCGACATCGTTGAGCACACAGAAGCCGGCGCCCTGCAGACGCCGAGCGTGATGAGAGCCGCCGGCCGCGCTGCCCGCCAGCCCCTCGGCCAGCGCCAAGCGGGCCGCCAGAAGCGTCCCGCCCACCGAGGCGCGCGACCTTCGGACCAGCGACGCATCCACCGGCAGGCCGATCGCCCGCTCGATCTCCCGGGGCACGGCCACGCCGAGGACCGCCGCGACGTAGGCGGGATCGTGCGCGTTGACCAAGATCTCTGCGGTGGCCAGTTCCGGCGTCACGAAGCCCAGCGGCGCTAGCCCCTTGGCCACCAGCGTTTCGGCCAGCAGGCCGTATTTCCGCATTGGAAAGCGATGCCCGGCCGGCAGGCTCGACTCGTAGGCCGGATGGAAGGCGATGGGCGGGATCACGCAGCCCCGCCAAGATCGGCCAGAATCGCGTCTGCGAGCGCCAAACCGCTGTCATGCGCCGCCTCGATCCGCGGTCCGAGACACCAATCGCCCGCCGCGCCGAGCCGCAAGTCGGGATCGTACAGGCATGGCTTCTCGAGCGCGGTCTCGACCTGGGCGAAGCGCCAACGGTGCGCCTGGACATAGCCGACCGGGAGCGGTGATCCGAGCCACGCTTCCGCAGCCTTCGACAAGACCGATACGATCGCCTCCCGGGGCACCTCGAGATGGGCGCGTGACCAATCCGGCTTGGCATGCACGGTCAGGCGGCCGCCCTCCGGCCGGCCGGGCTTCGAGGAGTCCGAGGCGATGAGCCCGATCGGCCCCTCATTCGGCTCGATCAGCATTTCCGGGGGCGCCCGCTCGACCGCCAACATCAAAGACCAGCACGGTGCGTAGGTCGCCCGCTCGACCCCGGCCAGGGCAACCCCCGATGCCGCGAGCAGCACAGCGATCTGAGGCGCCGCGAAGGTGATCGCCACCGTCGCGAACGGACCGTGTTCGCCACCTGCACCGTCCGCCAGCCGCCAGCACGCCCCATCGCGGCTGATCCACGTGATCGCCATACCGGAGGCGACGGAGAGGTCGGACAGGAGATCTCGGACCGGTGCGGCCATGTCCGGTATGCCGACCCGCCGTCCTGCCCCCGCCCAGGGGCCGACGATACCCCGCCGCTCCCAATCCGCGAGGCGCGTTGCGAAGACGTCGCCGTGCGCTTGCATGAATTGCGCAGCCTGGTCGAACTGCATCCCATCCGCGCGCCGGTTCGCCATCCGGCCGCCGACGCCGCGTCCCTTGTCGAAGACGCGCACATCCAAGCCAGCCTCGGCGACGCGCGACGCCGCGGCTGCGCCGGCCATACCGGCTCCCAGGATCGCGACGCATCGGCGCTGATTCACGAGATCGCCTTACCCGCGCGGCGGACCTTCCTTAGCCGCCTATCCGCGCGATGTAGTCGATGATATTGGACGTGTCATAGGGGCTTGGCCGCGACACATGGACTGGCGCGAAAGGCTCGCTTGAAGCTTCCGGTAAGACGCCTTTAGCTTTATAAAGCGAGCTTATTTCTATCCAAATTCAAGCGTATGACTACGAAAATGATTGCAGAAACGTCGGCACTCATATCTAAACGTTGGCCGAATGCTAACTGATATCTGGTAATTTCGCCTTTCATATGGATCATTAAGTGGAATGGCGAATTTTTGATCTCATCAGGTATTTATCCTTGAATTTGCGGCGCCTTGAAAATTCGACATCATCAGAATTGTACATATTGTAGTTTCTAGCAAGGGCTACAATAATGACCTATATGCCGGGCGCTTGCCAACAACAAACCCGCCTAATAAGGCCGAAACACGGGTGAATTCCATTCGAACAACGCCCCTAAACTGCTCACTTATGCCAACTCGATCTTTTGCTCGCGCACCAATATATCGCCATGCATCAATCTGGGCATTCCGTCGATTCAAAACATTTGAACCTAAATAGTGCGCATCCGACGAAGGCCGCCTTATCGGCTGGCCCGGTGAAGCTGAGGTCATAGGAGTAATCCTAGGATCTCGAGAATGATGCAGGCGGGTATCGAACTGGTTAGAGCCGGACGGCGTCGACGATGGACGCGGGCTGAGAAGGAGCGGTTGGTCGCCGGTTCATTCGAGCCGAATGCGTCGACCTCGGATGTCGCCCGCCGGGCCGGTCTCCACGTCAGTCAGCTGTTCCGCTGGCGCAAGACGCTGTGCAAGCATGCCTGTGCTCCAACGCCAGGGCTGGTCCCCGTCGTGATCGCTCCTACGCCCGCCGCGATGATGGCTGAGCCCGGTCAAGAGCCCGACCGCGGCCGTCGTCCGGCGGGACGATCGAGATCGATCTCGGCCGATGCCGGCGCGTGCGGGTCGGCTCCGAGGTCGATGCCGCGGCGCTGCGGCGGGTGCTCGATGTCTTGGAGGGCTGATGATCCCGCTGCCGGCCAACGTGCGGGTGTGGCTGGCCACCGGCCACACCGACATGCGCAAAGGCTTTTCCAGTCTCGGCCTGATCGTTCAGGTGACGCTCAAGCGCGATCCTCATTCCGGGCACCTGTTCGTGTCCCGAGGGCGGCGTGGCGACCTGATCAAGGTGATCTGGCACGATGGCCAGGGCGCGTGCCTTTACACGAAGCGGCTCGACCGCGGCCGTTTCCTGTGGCCGTCGGTGGCGGACGGAGCCGTAACGATCTCGATGGCGCAACTCGGCTACCTGCTCTCGGGCATCGACTGGTGGATGCCGCAGGAGTGCTGGCGGCCGAGCGCTCTCGGCTGAGGATAACGCGTTACAAAAGCTGAGGAATATGTTCTTCTCTCAAGCGTGCCGAACACGCCCGAGCCCCCGCCGCCTCCCACGGATCTCCCCGCCGCCCATGCCATGATCCTGGCCGAGCGGGCGGCGAGGCTCGCCTCGGAGATCGCGGTCGAACGGCTGAAGCTGGAGGTCGCCCGGCTGCGGCGGGAACGGTTCGGGACCTCTTCGGAGCGCAGCGCCCGGATCGACCAGCTCCAAATCGTCCTGGAGGATCTGGAGGGGACGTTGGCCGAGACGGAGGCGCAGGCGGCCGCCGAGCCCGAAGCGCTCTCCGATGCGGCATCCTCGCGGCGCAAGCCCGCCCGTCGGCCTCTGCCCAAGCGCCTGCCGCGCGAGCGCGTCATCCATCCCGGTCCGACGACCTGCGCGTGTTGCGGTGGGGCGCGCCTTCGCCCACTCGGCGAGGACGTCACCGAGACCCTGGAGCGGATCCCAGCGCGCTGGGTCGTGATCCAGCACGTACGCGGGCGCTTCTCGTGCCGCGACTGCGAGACGATCAGGCAGACCCCGGCCCCGTTCCACCCGATCCCGCGCTGACGAGCGGGCCCGAACCTCTTGGCCGAGGTGATGATGGCCAAGTTCGGCCTGCACCTGCCGCTGCATCGCCAGAGCCAGTGCTTCGCCCACCAGGACGTAGCGATCGACATCTCGACGCTGGCCGGCTGGGTCGGAGCGGTGGCGACACCCCTATCGCCCCTGGTCGCCCGGATTGAGGCCCATGTCCGAGGGGCTGAGCGCCTGCATCTCGACGACACGCCCGTACCGGTCCTGGCCAAGGGCAAGACCCGCAATGGGCGGCTCTGGACGGTGGTGCGCGACGACCGTCTTTTCGGCGGTCCCGAGCCGCCGGCTGTGGCCTACTTCTACTCCCCCGACCGCTCGGGCGCGCACTGCCGAGACCTGGCTGGGCGATTTCCACGGCATCGTGCAGGCGGATGCCTTAACCGGGTTCGGTCGGCTGTACGAGCCCGGTCGCAAACCAAGCGCGATCCACGAGGCGGCTTGCCGGGCGCATGCCTGGCGCAAGTTCTTCGAGCTGGCCGACCTGAGGAAGGCTCCGATCGCCATCGAGGCGGTGGCGCAGATCGACGCGATCTTCGCGGTCGAGCGCACCATCATTGGCCTCGGAACGGACGAGCGCCGTGCGCATCGAAGCGCCCGCTCGGCCGCCCTCGTCGCCGAGTTGAAGGCGTGGCTGCTGGCCAACCGCGCCAAGCTCTCGTCCAAGGCTCCGGTGGCGCAAGCGATCGACTACATGCTCAAGCGCTGGAGCGCCTTTATCCTCTTCCTCGACGACGGGCGCGCCTGCCTCTCAAACAACGCCGCCGAACGGGCGATCCGGCCGATCGCGGTAGGCCGCTGCAACTGGACCTTCGCCGGCTCAGACGCGGGCGGCCATCGCGCTGTGGAACTCTACACAATGATCGAGACCGCCAAGCTCAATGGTGCCGACCCACAAGCCTGGCTTGCCGACATCCTCAGCTGTCTGCCCGGCCATCCGGCCCGGCACATCGATGATCTGCGGCCCTGGAACAGGACCCCGTTTCGACCCGAGCAGATCGCCGCCTGATACCCCGTCGGAAAAACGACCGCGGCCTTCACTGCAGGCGTACGGCGTCCGCTTCGGCCAGGATGATGCGTTTCTGCTCGGGCGATAAGACGCAGTGCGTGCCCGCAACGACGACATGAGGAGAGCTGGTCATAGGCCCAGACACAGGGCCGATACAGCGCCTTCTGACGCCAGAACCTGTATGTAGACCAAAGCACTACAGGCACAAGGCGGCCTTCACTCAGTGCTTACTCCAAATAAGACAAATACTGGAATGAGACTTTTTATTCGTAAATCAGCTGAGTGTTTGTCTGACTCGAGATAATATCGATGACTAAGATATAATAGAGCGATATTTTTAATCAAACTGCTGCGCAGCGTCTCGCAAGGTCTGCCTTTTTGGACTATGGATCTTACACGGGTCGTTTGCGACCATCCGAATCGAGCAAGATTCATCCGGTGGAATGGTATGTCGTTCTTTATTTTTTAGACGATTAAAGTCGATACCTGCGGGCTCACTGCGCTGAATAACATCAAAACGTCGGCGCGCTTAGAGGAAAACTTGGATGGCTCTTCCGCTCGTCTCCATCATCATCCCTACATTGAATCGCATTGAACTTCTCATCCAGACCATACGGTCCGCAAGTTTGCAGAACTATGCAAACATTGAGCTGATTATCAGCGACAATGCTAGTCGAGACGGCACGAAGAATGCAATTCCGCATCTCATCGATGCCAAAACAAAGATTATTAGGCGGCCCTTTACTCTGCCCCTTGAAGTAAACGTGATGGAGGCGGCAAAAGAGGCGCGCGGCAAGTATATAATGATTCTCAGCGACGACGACCTGATATCAAGTGATTACGTATCGACGATGGTGGGTGCGTTTGAGAGCGACGAAAATATACAAGTGGGGCTCGGTCGAAGAATACTCATCGATGGGAATACAAATATATTGTATAGATCTGACCCGTTGTCCGACAGTTCGCATTCTGAGTTTTCAGAAAAATGGATGACGCAATATTTTCAGAGTCAAAATGCGCACAATCAGATCAACACCATATTCTCCACTTTTTATCGCCGATCAGAATGGATAAATTCAGGCGGACAACCACCTCTTTCCGGATCGTTTTTCGCTGACACCATTCCATTCGTGGGTGTCAGCAGCACTCGGTCAAAAGTCTTTTATTCTCCAGATGCACTTTTCCTATATCGCGTACATCAAAAGCAAGAAAGTCAGCAGCCGTCGCTCGCTGGTAGACAAAAATTTTTAGGGATGTTTCAGTTCTTCCAACACCTCAAGCCGGCAATGGGGGATCTCTCTTACTCGGATGGACTGCGAGCGGCCATTATTAAATACATCATTTCGATGTTCCTCGGATCCTCCCACGAATTTACCAAGGAAGAAGCCATCAATCCTTACGTGCTTTATGACACATTCTGGGACTATCTGAGCCCAAACCGCACTTCGAGTCCCAATCCAACTGGCCTGTCGGACAAGTAAAGAATCACATTGCGGACTTATGTATGCGATCAAAATATCATACTTTATTGATGTCAGCTCTGAGTTGTTGGATGAATATTGAGAGATATCGAGGCGCCCGCGTCTTGGTCACGGGGCATACCGGGTTCAAGGGGGCATGGCTCGTCGCGTGGCTGCTCAGCCAAGGCGCGGAAGTAATGGGACTCGCGCTGCCGCCGCCTAACGATAGACCAAACCTGTTCATCGATATCGGGCTGGCAGACCGTATGCGATCCCAATTCTTGGATATACGCGATGCGGAGGCCGTGCTGGATTCCGTTGCCGCTTACCGTCCGCAAATCATATTTCATCTGGCGGCGCAGGCGCTCGTAAGACGCTCCTATCAGGACCCGCTCGAAACATTCGCAGTCAATGTCATGGGCACGGCCCATGTGCTCGAGGCGGCACGCCGCACTGATTCGGTTCAGGCGGTTGTCTGCGTCACCTCGGACAAGTGCTACGAGAATCGTGAGTGGGTCTGGGGCTACCGCGAAATCGATCCTCTGGGTGGCAAGGACCCGTATAGCGCGAGTAAGGCTGCGGCGGAGATCGTTGCGGGTAGCTACCGGCAGGCGCTGCTGTCGGGATCGCATCTGCATCTTGCGACGGCGCGTGGTGGCAATGTGATCGGGGGCGGCGACTGGTCCGAGGACCGACTCGTGCCCGATTTGGTCCGGGCGATCCGGACACGTTCGCCGCTGGTTCTGCGAAATCCCGAGGCCGTCAGGCCGTGGCAGCACGTGCTCGAACTCTTGCACGGCTATCTTTTACTCGGCGAACGCCTCCTCGCGGCCGACGCCAGCGCGACCGGAGCGTGGAACTTCGGGCCAGCCCGCGCAAGCGAGGTGCCGGTGCGCCGGCTGATCGATCAGTCACTGAAGGCATGGGGGGGAACCCCAATCCCGGTGCATGTCGAGCCCTCGACCCTCAGCGAGGCAGCTATACTCAAGCTTAATGCCGCAAAAGCGGAGGCGGAATTGGGGTGGCGCCCCTTGCTGGGCTTCGAGCGGACGGTGCGATTAACGATGGATTGGTATCGTGGTCACTGCGAGCGCCCGGCATCGGCCCGGTCGCTCGTCGATGCGCAAATCGCAGACTATCGCCGGATCGCTGCTGCGGCCGGCATCGCGGACGGCTTTGAAGCCTGACCATGATTGTCTACCGGCTCACAATCCCCTTGCAGCCAACGGCCAGTGAGGGCTGCCTATGAAGGCCGTCATCCTCGCGGGAGGGCTCGGGACGCGCTTGTCCGAGGAAACAGCGACACGACCGAAGCCGATGGTTGAGATCGGCGGTCGACCGATCCTCTGGCACATCATGAAGAGTTACAGCCAGCATGGAATCAACGATTTCGTGATCTGTCTCGGATACAAAGGATACGTAATCAAAGAATATTTCGCCAATTACTGTCTACATATGAGCGATGTGACGATGCATATCGCCGACAACAGGATGGAGATACATAGACGTACCGCTGAGCCGTGGACCGTTACGCTGGTCGATACAGGCGATCACAGCATGACGGGAGGACGCTTGAAGCGCGTCCGGCATCACCTCGAGGGCGAGGAGATGTTCGCGCTGACCTACGGCGATGGCGTGAGTGATGTTAATTTCACCGCGCAGATCGCCTTCCATCAAGCTCACGGGAAACGCGCCACGGTGACGGCAGTCCGGCCGGACAAGCGCTTCGGCTATCTGGCCCTGAATGGTCATCAGGTCACGGCCTTCGAGGAGAAGCCGGACAACGAAGGCGGCTGGATCAACGGCGGTTTCTTTGTGCTCTCGCCGTCCGTCCTGGACGAGGTGGAGGACGACGAAACCGTCTGGGAGCGTGGACCTCTGGAGCGCTTGGCCCTTGAGGGGGAACTCCAGGCTTTTGTTCACGACGGTTTCTGGCAGGCGATGGACACGTTGCGGGACAAGACGAACCTCGAAGCGCTTTGGGCATCGGGACGCGCGCCGTGGAAAACGTGGTAGACGAGTTTACATACTGCAACGGGTTCTTTTTGTGCCTCCTTAGTTGAATCATTCGCAATATACTAGATTCCCATAAGAGACGCTTAATGTTTGACATTCGACCGACGGCTTTAGATAAGGTTTTCTCCCTGCGCACGGCGATTCATTTCGATCGACGGGGCAGTTTCTGGAAGATCGCGCACAGCGAAATTCTTTCCGATGCAGGTTTAAATTGTGAATTCGCCGAGATTTATTGCTCAACCTCGCGTTTTGGCGTTGTTCGTGGAATGCACTATCAGGCGCCACCTTATCAACACGCTAAGCTTGTTTGGTGTCTTGAAGGTTGTGTGACTGATGTGGCCTTAGATCTTCGATCTGGCAAAGACAGCTATGGCCGTGCCATTACTCTAGAACTTGACGGGCAAGCGCGTAATGGCATCTACATTCCAGAGGGCTGCGCGCACGGGTTCGCTGTCCGATCCGAGTACGCAACACTGCTGTACCTAGTGACCTCGATCCACGCTCCTGAGGCTGATCTCGGAATTCGCTGGGACAGCCTGGATTTGGATTGGCACGTTGAACAACCAATCGTTTCGGAACGTGATAACTCACATCCGCTACTGAAAGATTTTGTGTCACCTTTCACATAGTTTTGCAAAGAAACTGGTTCACGTTGCTCTTATTGCGGAGCTTTGTATGGCTGAGTCAAAAATCAAAATCACTCAAAGATTGTCATCTTTCCAAAATACGTTGGACAGCAATGTGTGCTACCGATAAATCCGCCGTTGTGCTCGTGACCGGCGCGCGTGGGTATCTTGGAGGTCGCCTAATTACTTATTTAGCTAACCAAGGTCGACCTGTGGTTGGTACCACTCGATCTGATACATCAACCCCGCTACGTTGGCCCAATGGCGTACCCCTCAGAAGATTAGATCCGTTAGGCGACATCTCCGCTGTGACAGCAACGCTAACTGACGTCACCACGGTAATACATTTGGCTGCTGCCAACGAAGGCCGGAGCGCAAGTGAGCCAGACGCTGCATTGGCCGACACCGGAATAGGAACCAGGCAGTTGATTTTGGCGGCGATCGATGCAGGTGTAAAGCGATTTATCTTCCTTTCAACGATCCATGTCTACGGATCCCCATTGTCTGGTTTTTTGTCAGAAGCTGATCGAATCAGACCTATCCATCCGTATGCGATTACGCATCAGGTGGGTGAGGCATTCACTTTGGCCGCCCGCGATTCAGGTCGTATCGAGGGTGTAACAGTTAGGCTTTCGAATGCGATAGGAGCGCCTGCTTGGAAGGATATCGACCGTTGGACGCTTCTTGGTAACGACATCGCTCGGCAAGCAGTCAATACGGGGAAAGTCATAATTCGCACGCCAGGACAATGGCGTGATTTCATATTTATGAATGATATCTGTAAGGCTCTTGAGCGGATTACTGATGCACCCGGAGCGGCCCTCGGCGACGGCATATTTAATTTAGGTAGTGGATTGACCACGCGCGTCGAAGACATTGGATCAAGGATAGCACAGGTCGCTGAGCTTGAGTTGTGCCGCCCAATCGCACTGCGTTTTTCGGAGATCACCGGTGTGATTTCGAATCAACCTCCATTCACTTTATCTACCGACCGCATGCATGCTCTTGGATTCACGCCGTCGACGATGGAGGACAGCAACAAAGAGTTGCGCGAATTGATTCGCCTCGCGATGCGACCATAGCTCGTATCTGCTACAAAAACTTCGAATCAAGAACAATCACAATCCCACAGAGTGCGTAAGGGATTTAGAGCGCCTAACAGAACGGGCACGGATCGGTTGGGCGGGCGTTGATGAGCATGGCTCGCCCGCTTCTGCCCGATGATCTTTGGAACGCGATCGCCCCGCTCCTTCCGCCGCCCCGGCCCCGTCCGAAGGGCGGGCGCCGTCCGATCGAGAACCGGGCGGCGCTGACCGGTATCCTGTTCGTGCTGCGCTCAGGCTTGCCTTGGGAGATGCTGCCGGCCGAGATGGGCTGCGGCTGCGGGATGAGTTGCTGGCGCCGGCTGCGCGACTGGCAGGAGGCAGGGGTGTGGGCGCGCCTGCATCAGGTTCTGCTGGAGCGCCTGCACGCGGCGGGTGAGATCGCCTGGAGCCGGGCGAGCCTGGACAGCGCGTCTGTCCCAGCGAAAAAGGGGGCTCTGCCACCGGCCCGAACCCGACGGACCGGGGCAAGCCGGGCACGAAGCGTCACCTCGTCACCGATGCGCGCGGCACGCCGCTCGGCTTCTGCCTGAGTGGGGCCAACCGGCACGACAGCCTGTGATGCTGGCCCCGACGCTCGACGCCATCCCGCCCCTGCGGAGCGCTCGACGGGGGCGGCCGCGCCGGCGGCCCGGCAAGCTGCACGCCGACAACGCCTACGATGCCAAGCCCCGACGCCAGGAGTGCCGGGCCCGCGGGATCGTCCCACGCATCGCGCGCAAGGGCATTGAGAGCAGCGAGCGGCTCGGCCGCCATCGCTGGGTGGTCGAGCGCACCCACGCCTGGTTCAACCGGTTCCGCCGCCTGCCCATCCGCTACGAGCGGCGTAGCGACATCGACGAGGCCTTCACAAGCCTCGCCGTAAGCCTCATCGCCCTCAACCAAATCAAACGGTTCTGTTAGACGCTCTTAGGTAGCGTCATTTCGCTACAGTTGAGTCGAGATAGTTCCGGCCATAGCTTCGGTGATAGCCTCGCCTCGCAAGGCTGGCTGCATGATTGAAAAATGAAACCGAAATAACTCAAGAAATATTGTTTTGCCGACGCGCTGCTTCAATAAATTCGTTTA
The DNA here is from genome assembly GCA_003206725.1 of Blastomyces emzantsi. NCBI lineage: Eukaryota > Fungi > Ascomycota > Eurotiomycetes > Onygenales > Ajellomycetaceae > Blastomyces > Blastomyces emzantsi. Next base: position 127,886 of record QGQJ01000137.1, read on the forward strand.
CCTTGTCTGACATAATCAGTTCAAGATTATCATTTATGACATCGTCCGCCCAATTCCACCACTTGCTTCTCAATAATTCTTCCACAATTTTTTCTGAAAATCTGTATTTGATAACGCGCGCAGGATTACCAGCAACAACGCTATAGGGTGGGACAGCTTTAGCCACAACTGATTTTGCCGCGATTACAGAGCCTACGCCCAGAGTTACACCTGACATAATTGTCGCGCCATGACCAATCCATACATCGGAGCCAATCGCAATATCGCCCTTAGACCTCGGTAGAGAGGATTCATTCTCAGCCGGAACCGGCGAGTTGGACCACGGCGGATTGAAGAACGGATAGGTTGTAACTGTATCCATGCTATGATTGCCGTCAGTAAGGAAAGATACCTCACCCGCGATCGAACAAAACCGATCTATGAATATGCATGCTGGCGCTCCCCAACTGTAGACATTCGGTGATCCGTAGGTATACTTTCCGATGAACATTCGCGGATGTATAACATTCGTTTGAAATTCAATACGTGTCTTCGCGGAGAAGTACTCGCGAGCAATTGCGATTGTTTCTAAGCTCACGGTTGGTGCAGCTAGCGCTGCACGAATGACGTCTTCGCGACTGCCAAGCAAATCATTCAATTTCAAAAATTGGCAGTAAATATCGTATGCTATGCTAAGGGGGTGGTGGAGTTGTCTGTCGAGGGGGTTTTTCCAGCTGGCAGCCTGGAGTATTCTAACTGCGCCGGGAAAATCCTGATGTTCGAGTTTTTCTTGTGCTGCAGTTAACGCAAAATCTTTCTCCGGCTGTGTCAGCTCTTTGAACGGTGAATAAGCCTTGTTCAATTTAATTGCCCTCCTCTATATAACTGTCTTGCGGCGTCCATTTGGGACTATTTTGGCAGTAGCGACTGTATCATGATTTATCTGATTCGTAAAAATTATCTCCTCCATTGTGTCGCCGAGATCACAGGTCACGAACAGATTGTACATCTAATGGTATTGTCATTAATAGTGCGATAGTCTCTACACACATAGGAGAGTTCTCATTCGCATTTGCCAGTTAATTATGTTATAGCGTATGGCGAGGGTGGATGTATATCGCGAATCGAAGCGGCGGGGGATTTTAGGTTGACCACCAATATACTGCGTGACGAGATTCTGAGCCTCGCCCGAAGCCATTTCGCGGCGCGCCAAACGCCGTCCTTCGTACCGGGCGAGACCTACATTCCCCCGTCCGGAAAGGTCATGGACGCGGAGGATTGCGCGCATCTGATCGATGCATCGCTCGACATGTGGTTGACGGCGGGACGCTATGCCGACCGGTTCGAGCGCGAGCTCGCGGATGTGTTCGGGCGTCGGCATGCACGGCTCACAGTCTCCGGGTCCGCCGCAAACCTGCTCGCCTTCGCGACGCTCACCTCGCCCAAGCATAGAGGGCGCCGCCTACGGCCTGGCGATGAAGTGATTACCGTGGCGGCCGGTTTTCCCACCACCGTCGCGCCGATCGTGCAGCACGGCTGTGTACCCGTCTTTGTCGATGTCGATCTCGAGACTCACAATGTCGACGTCGATCTCCTTGAGGCGGCGATAACGCCGAAGACCCGTGCGGTGATGATCGCGCATTCGCTCGGAAACCCGTTCGACGTGGTGCGGGTGGCCGAGATTTGTCGCCGCAACGACCTGTGGCTGGTCGAGGATTGCTGCGACGCGTTCGGTGCGACCATCGCGGGACAGGGTGTCGGAACCTTCGGCGAGTTGGCCACCCTGAGCTTCTATCCGGCGCACCACATCACCACCGGCGAGGGCGGCGCGGTCCTCATGGACCGCGGTCCGCTTGCTAAGATCGCGGAATCGTTCCGGGATTGGGGCCGAGACTGCTACTGCAAGCCCGGGACGGACAATACCTGCGGCAACCGCTTCGGCTGGAAGTTGGGTGACTTGCCGCACGGCTATGATCATAAGTATACGTATTCCCATATTGGCTACAACCTGAAGCTGAGCGATATGCAGGCCGCCCTCGGGGTCAGCCAATTGACCAAGCTCAGCCATTTCATCGTGCGTCGCCGTGAGAACTTTGAGGGGCTGGAGCGTCGCCTGAAGGAGCGCGGACTCGACTACATTTTTCATCTACCCATCGCGACTCCGGGGTCGGAGCCGAGCTGGTTTGGTTATCTTCTGACCGTGCGCGACGGGGTCAGTATCGAGCGGAACGCGCTGGTTGCGCGTCTCGAGCAAAAGCGCGTCGGGACCCGGTTGCTGTTTGCTGGCAACTTGACCAGGCAGCCAGCCTTCCGAGACGTTGCTTACCGTGTGCACGGAACGTTGCGACAAACCGACAAAATCATGCGCGATAGTTTCTGGATCGGGGTTTGGCCCGGTATTACGGAGCCAATGCTCGATTACATGGCCGATATGCTTCTCGCTGTGACGCGCGAGCTTCGAAGCGCCTGACGGGCAATCCGGGCGTTCATACGAATCCACACATATGAATGCGGCATACGAGGGGCGCTCTCACCAGTGGCCTGGTTTCGCCAGCGGTCCGTGTGAGCACTGCAATGCGGAGAACACGACGGCGCTGACGGGATCTCGACTCCGGCCTGAGCCCTGCATCGGACGGCGGCAGGTCAGCAAAACTGAACGGTGTCAGGATCCGGCACACTGTGCCCTGCCGACCAAGTCTTGTTCGCGGAACTCGGTAGGAGGGAAGGCTCGAATGTTCGATTCGGCGCGTTACGCCACCCAACGGACTTGATGGGTCCTACTCATGCGCGCTGGGCATTCGCCGGTTCGCCGGTGAGCGCGATCGCATTAAAACGCGATCCACCGATGTGAGACGATGGTGCGGGTAGAGGGAATCGAACCCCCACGCCTTGCGGCTGGCGATTTTGAGTCGCCCGCGTCTACCAATTCCGCCATACCCGCGCGCGTCGCGCTCATCGCATAGGTGTGGCGCCCGCGCCAAGGGTGCGCGCGCGGTTTTTTGCCGAGCCCGAGCAATCTGGTCATTCCGCGGCGACTATGCTCAAAGGGCGGCCGTTCCCTGGCAATCTGGAAGTTGTATGCTCCGCCGGCTCTACGCGTGGATCCTCGCGCTCAGCGGCAGGCCCTCCGCGCCCTACGTGCTCGGGGCCGTAGCCTTCGCCGAGAGTTCGTTCTTCCCGGTTCCGCCCGATGCGATGCTGGTGCCGATGGCGGTGAGCCGTCCCGACCGGGTCTGGCTCTACGCCACGATCGCCACGGTGGCCTCGGTGCTCGGGGGCCTTGTCGGCTACGCGATCGGGGCGCTCCTGTTCGACTCGGTCGGCGCGTGGCTGATCCGCCTATACGGTCTGCAGAACTCGGCCGCGACCTTCCAAGATTCCTACGCACGCTACGGCCATTGGGTGATCCTGTTGAAAGGGCTCACGCCGATCCCCTACAAGCTCGTCACGATCACGTCGGGCTTTGCCCATTACAGCCTGTTCTGGTTCACGGTCCTGTCCGTCATCACCCGGGGGGCAAGGTTCTTCATCCTCGCCGGACTGCTCGGCCGCTACGGTGTTCAGATCCGCGGCGTGCTGGACCGGCATCTCAACGCGGTCGCGGCGATCTCGGTGGCCGTGGTCGTCCTTGGCTTCCTGCTGTTCAAGGTGATCCTGTAGCCATGAACGTCGCGTCGGCCCTTCGCCTCAAGAGAGCGGGTCTCTGGCTCGCCCTCGCCTCCGCGCTGATCCTGGGCGCCGTCCTGGTGCTCCAATACGGGTACGGCTACGCGCCCTGTAAGTTGTGCCTGACCGAGCGCCTGCCCTATTACGCCGCAATCCCGCTCGGGCTTGCGGCTTTGTTCGCGCCGGAGCGGCTGGCCCGCCTGGCGCTTGGGCTTGCCGCGCTTGGGCTCCTCTACGGGGCCGGGATCGGGGTCTACCATGCCGGCGCGGAATGGAATTTCTGGCCGGGGCCCAGCGATTGCGGCGGCGGCACGGGGGCCAATCCCGGTCAGGTCGGCGATTTCCTGAACCAGCTTCAGAGCACAAAGGTCGTCGACTGCTCGGTGGCGGCGATGCGGGTTCTGGGACTCTCGCTCGCCGGATGGAACGCCGTCGTCGCTTTCGTGCTGGCCTCGCTGGCCGGCACCGCCGCCGCGCGTCCCTGAGCGCAGCCCGCTCAGTTGCGGTCGTCGGGCATGATCGGGATCGGCGCCACGTCGATCCCTTCCTCGATGAGGGCCCGCGCCTCGGCCGGGCTCGCCTCGCCGTAGATCGGGCGGCCTTCCGCCTCGCCGTAATGGATCTTGCGCGCCTCCTCCGGGAAGCGTGGTCCGACATGCTCGGAATTGGCCACGATCTGCTCGCGCAACGCGCGCAGCATCGCGCGAACCTGGCGCTCGGGCTCCGCGATCATCGGCATCGCCGCCTCAGGCTGGGCCACGACCGGTGCCGCAATCTGCCCGCGATCGGTGCGGGCCACGCTCGGGGCCATGAGCGCCTTCGTCACCTTCGCGCTGTCGCAGATCGGGCAGGTCACCAGCCCGCGCTCAGCCTGCGCATCGTAGGATTCGGAGGACGGGAACCAGCTTTCGAAGCCGTGGTCGGCGTCGCAGACGAGACTGTACCGGATCATTCTCTTGCTTACTGTGCGGCCCGAACCTCGGGTCCGATGCGCTCGACCGTGAATGCGCGTCCGTGTTGCAGCGCCGGGATTCGCGACCGCGCATCCGCGACCTGAGCGAGATCGATCTCGGCCAGGATCACCCCCGGCTCCGACCCGCCGGCATCGGCCAGCACCCGACCCCAGGGATCGACGATTAGCGAATGGCCGAAGGTCTCGCGCCCATCCTCGTGGACGCCGCCCTGCGCGGCCGAGATCACGAAGGCGCCGGTCTCGATCGCCCGCGCCCGCTGAAGGATGTGCCAGTGCGCCTCGCCGGTCTGGCGGGTGAAGCAGGCCGGCGCGGTGAGGATCTCCGCCCCCGCCTCAGCCAGCGCCCGGTAGAGAGCCGGGAAACGGATATCGTAGCAGATCGTCAGGCCGAGCATCGCCCAGGGCGTGGCCGCCACGACGGCGCAGGCGCCGCCCGTATAGGTCGCCGATTCGCGCCAGCGCTCGCCGCTCGGCAGGTCGACATCGAACAGGTGGAGCTTGTCGTAGGAGGCCAGGATCTCACCGTCGGCGCCGATCAGATAGGCGCGGTTGGCGATCTTGTCGCCGGACCGCACGGCGATCGAGCCGATATGCACCACCGCGCCGTTCTCACGGGCGGCCTGCCGCAGGCCGGCGAGGGTCGCGTCCTGATCTTCGGTTGTGACGCGCTCGAACAGGCGTTCGCGGCTGCGCTCGACCAGGGAGGTCATCTCGGGTGTCTGGATATAGGCCGCGCCGCGGCTGGCCGCCTCGCGCACACCGGCCACGGCCGCGTCGCAGTTGGCGCCCGGATCGCGGCCCGAGCGCATCTGCACGCAGGCGGCAATGAAGCGCGTCTCAGGCATCGGCCTTGTCCGTCAGCAGGGGATCGAGCTTGCCGGCGCGGTTGAGGGCGTAGAGGTCGTCGCAGCCGCCGACATGGGTCGTGCCAACGAAGATCTGCGGGACGCTGGTGCGCCCGCCGGCGCGCTCGACCATCGTGGCGCGCGCACCCTGGGCGCGCTCCACGTCGATTTCCTGGAAGGCGACGCCCTTCTCCTTCAGCAGGCTCTTGGCCGCCGAGCAATAGGGGCACCAGGCCGTGGTATAGATCGTGACCGGCTGCATGGCGTTCGTCGTCTCGCGCGGAACCTCCCACCATATAGGAGCGCGCCCGTCGAATTACCTATGCCCCTGTAGTCACAGCCGGACCGGTCGAAATCGGCCCGCCGGTCAGGCGGCCATCAGCTTCTCGACCTCGTTGACGAGATCGCGCAGGTGGAACGGCTTGGAGAGGACCTTCGCGTCCTTCGGAGCCTTCGAGTCCGGGTTGAGCGCGACGGCGGCGAAGCCGGTAATGAACATCACCTTGATGTCCGGGTCGAGTTCGGTAGCGCGCCGCGCCAGTTCGATCCCGTCCATCTCGGGCATCACGATATCGGTGAGCAGCAGTTCGAACGGCTCCTCGCGCAGCCGGTTATAGGCAGAGAGGCCATTGTCGAAGGACAGGACGTCGTAGCCCGCGTTCTGCAGCGCCTTGGCCAGGAACCGGCGCATGTCGTTGTCGTCTTCCGCCAGCAGGATTTTCATCGGCCGTTTCCGAGCCCTCGAGTCGAAATGTTGATCCCATAAAGGGAGGCGATGGTAAACAAGGTGTTAGGATCCGAGTTTGCAGCCGGCGCCGCGCGTCTCATGAATGGCGGTGTGGGCCGGCTGCACCAGAGTGGACAGCCGACCGTTCGCATACCACAGTGCGCGTCCGCCGCGTTTTCTCAACCGCCGGGGCCTGCACACATCCAATGATCGCGCCCGAAACGGTACAGCCCGACGCCTTCGGTTTTGCCCCGGCCTTCGAGGTCGACGAACCGGCGGCGCACACCCTGCCCTTCGTCTTCAATACCGGCCATTCCGGTGCCGTCTACCCCCCGGATTTTATCGCGGCTTCGCGTCTGGACGCGCTGAGCCTGCGCCGGTCCGAGGATGCGTATGTCGATCGCCTGTTCGCCTCGGTGGTTGAGCTCGGGGCGCCCCTGTTACGGGCGAATTTTCCGCGGGCGTTCCTGGACGTGAATCGCGAGCCGTTCGAGCTCGACCCGCGTATGTTCGACGGTCGGCTGCCGCCCTTCGCCAACACGCGCTCGATGCGGGTGGCGGGCGGGCTCGGCACCGTTCCGCGGGTGGTCGCGGATGGTCAGGAAATCTACGCGCGCCGCCTGCCGGTCGGCGAGGCGACCGCGCGGATCGAGGCCCTGTACAAGCCCTACCATCGGGTGCTGCGCAGCCTGATCCAGCGCACGGCGCGCACCCACGGTCACTGCGTCCTGATCGACTGTCATTCCATGCCGTCCTCGAGTCTCGGGCGCGATGCCGAGGTCAAGGCGGACATGGTCCTGGGCGACCGGTACGGGACGGCCTGCGCCCCCGGCCTGATCGAGGCTTTCGAGGCCGCGTTCCGGAGCCAGGGATTCCGGGTGGTGCGCAACAAGCCCTATGCCGGCGGCTTCATCACCGAGCACTACGGCGAGCCGAATCTCGGACGGCATGCCCTGCAGATCGAGGTCAACCGGGCGCTTTACATGGACGAGGCGAGCCTCGCGATGACGCCGGATTTCCCGAGCTTGGCGAAGGCGTTGCGGATCGTCGTGGCCACCGTGGCGGCCGATCTCGGCGATCTGACACCCAGCAGGATGGCGGCCGAGTAGGGGCGCCGCCGTCTCACCGCACAATGCTTACAGCGGCGAATGTGGAGGCTGGAAAAGAAAAAAGGCCACTCCCGGAGGAGCGGCCCGAAGTCTAGGGAGGAAACGCCCAAGAAGGGCTACGAGACCGCGACGCCATCGCGATCTCGCAATGCACAAATTACAGTGCGGCGCACAAGAAGCAAGGATTAAATCGCTCTGGCCTCCGCACAGGCTGCATGCCTCCGCCGCGCTTTGCGCAGAGCGCTCAGCCCTGCTCCAGCAGCTTCGCGATCTCGGCCTTCAGCGGTCCCGCAAGGTCCGGCCGCTCCAGCGCGTAGGCCAGGTTGGCGGTCAGGAAGCCGATCTTGGAGCCGGTATCGTAGGTCCGGCCCTCGTAGTGCATGCCGAAGAAAGCCTGGGTCTCCATCAGGTCGATCATCGCGTCGGTGAGCTGGATCTCGCCGCCGGAGCCCTTCTTACCGTGCTCCAGGATCCCGAAGATCTCGGGCTGGAGGATGTAGCGGCCGGAGATGATGAAGTTCGACGGCGCGGTACCCTGCTTGGGCTTCTCGACCATGCTGGTGATCTCGAAAGACTGGCCGTAGGTCTCGCCGACGCTGACGATGCCGTATTGGTGCGTCTCCTCCGGGGTCACCTCCTCGACCGCGATGATGTTGCCGCCGTGACGCTCGTAGGTCGAGAGCATCTGCTGCATGCAACCGCGGCTCAGCATATCCGGCAGCAGCACCGCGAACGGCTCGTCGCCGACGATCTCGCGGGCGCACCAGACCGCGTGACCGAGGCCGAGAGGGGCCTGCTGACGGGTGAAGCTGGTCTGGCCCGCCTTTGGCAGATCGCGCTTCAGCTCCTCGTAGGCGGCGGTCTTTCCGCGCTCCTGAAGGGTGTGCTCCAACTCGAACGCAATATCGAAATGATCCTCGATCACCGCCTTGCCGCGACCCGTGACGAAGATGAAGTGCTCGATACCCGCCTCGCGCGCCTCGTCGACAACATGCTGGACGACCGGCCGGTCCACGACCGTGAGCATCTCCTTCGGGACCGCCTTGGTGGCGGGCAGGAAGCGGGTGCCCAGGCCCGCCACGGGCAGGACAGCCTTGCGGATCGGTTTCATCAAGCGGCAACTCCGGAAACTGAACGGAACGGCATGGGCAACGGTTCGGGCAGTGAGATAGCCTGGCGCGATGCTTCGCAAGGCCTCTACGTCGATAGTATGAGCCAAAGCACCGTAAATATACCGTCTGCGACCACCTAATGGGGCCGTTATCGAAGAGGAATCCCACGCGGCGCTTGAACGTGCGATGACGCCGCGCCGTTACGCCTTCCCCGTCGCGGCCCGATCGGGCAAGGCTCGTCGGTGGCAGGCGCGAGACGGCATCGGAGCGGACGACATGGCGGTTCTTGTGACGGGCG
>QGQJ01001367.1:0-25049 GCA_003206725.1 Blastomyces emzantsi
GTGTGATAAGTGGGCTGTTTCAGCGGTCAAAACCCCGGAGGCTGTAGCTTTTGTTCCTGAAAGTGGATGACCTTTCTCCCGCTTTGTCAAGCCGCTGAATCGCCAAGCATTCAAGGTCCAACCAAGATTGTTGACATATTCTCATTTGTATGTAGAGTGAGTGCCGAGCATATTTCGATAAACTCTTGGGAGTAATGCTTCGCAACGGCATGGGGTGGGCGGCTCCTTAGTCAGCCTTGGAAAGACGGGGACTTGGCAGGGGAATTCGCCAATCGGCAGCAAAGGAGAATAACCAGTTTGTAGCCGTCTTACATCATTCTATCTCAGCTTTACTGCGGTGACACACACATTTATATCGAGTCTGTTTGATCTACTGTGGGGTACCCGAGACGTTCGCCCTAAGCCTGAAGCGGCAGTGGTGGTCCAGGCTTTGCACTCCCGGGAGCCCTGCGAGTTCCCCGTTCCCGTGATCGAAATCGGCAATCAAAATTATTATCCATGGATTATCATCAGCCCAGGCTCCTAATGGTGTCATGGAATGGCTCGGGGACATATTGAAGCTGTTCAACCTGTCCGCGGACTTTTCTTCTCTTGTCGCTTTCGCTACCGCCCAGAGCCACTCAATCATCCCAAATATCTAGTGACTGCTGTGTCCACGATACTCGGTGTCTACGGTTGTTGTAATAGTTGCAATGATTCAGTACCTACATGCTCTGAGAGAGAAAAGGCATGAGAATCAACAGATTCATCCCATGAATAGTATCATGACTTCATCAGATGCTTTTACAGTCACTATTGACTAAAGGGTTTCCCGATCGCTCTCTCGCCAGATACTCTGCTCTCTGCAAAACTAATCGTCATGGCTCCGCCATCTGGGGGCTTCAAGTCAATATTAATATCCGATTATTCTCAGACCAGCGGATCGCGGTCGAGAGGCTACTGTAACATACAGGGACTTTGACATGGTTTTTCGGAAATTGTGCTTCATGGATTCACGATCTTCGAAGCAAGATACTGTGGTGGCCAGAGAGGAATTTCACTGACGAAAAATGATCCAGTAAAGAGAAGATAAGAATCGTTTTTCCTGCATTCCGGATGAGAGGCAGTAAAGCCTTTTTGCGAATCAAAGGCAGCTTTGTTAAACCCACAGAATATGAATTCTTGGAGCTTGTTTCTTGGATTTCTGTCCCTCGTGGCGGGACAGGCGAACTTGTTATATGATCCTGCACAATTCCCTAACATTCCAAGCTATGGACCACAGGTAATAAAAAGACTTTGCTACTTGCGATTGGATTAGGTAGCTGGCTGATAATAACTGGTAGCCCAACCCTTCATACATGGTGGACAATCAATACAACTACTTCAAAACTGCACCAGATAAAGGTGAGTACCGGTTCACTGGCTATTGATCTTCGTGCATCCCTTTGAATATGACATGACCTTGTGGTAGGAAAACAAAATGGACCAGTATGGCTGCAGTCTGGTAGTTTCGAAGGCTATATGTCACGGCACTTCAAACAACGTAATGACACCTTTGTTGGTGCTCCTGAGCACGCGAACAAAGTTGCCGAAACCGCTTCAAACACTGCTATTGCTAGTAGCTACTGGTTGCCGAAGCTTGCCCCCCTGGGAGTTGTAAGTATTTACCCTCCGCTAAGCTTTTCTGCTGAGCTAATCTAGTTTTACAGCAACCTCTTGCAGGAACAGACTACAAATTCTACCGAGATGTTGTGGAGTATGGTGCTGATAACACAGGTGAAACTGATACCACAGAGGCAATAAATGCAGCAATTGAAGATGGCGATCGGTGCGGATTGGAGTGCGGGAATACATTTGCAAAAGGAGCTATCATCTATTTCCCTGTAAGTAGGGCTATCGTCCCTGAATAATACATTTGGTTTTACATTAATATTTGCTATTAATCTAGCCTGGAACATATAAAATCTGCCGCCCTGTCATTCAGCTATACTATACTCAGTTCATTGGCGATGCTCTGGACCCACCTACAATCAAAGGGTGTGATACCTTCCAAGGCATTGCTCTCTTTGATACAGATCCATATGTTCCCAACGGTAACGGTCAAAATTGGTATATCAATCAAAATCAATTCTTCCGTCAGATTCGCAATTTCATTTTTGACCTAACTGAGATGCCTCTATCGACGGATGACCATGACCAGCCTCTTGTACCAACAGGTATTCATTGGCAGGTCTCTCAGGCTTGCTCATTGCAAAATTTGGTCTTCAATATGCCCGAAGCAACAGACAGTAACAAAGTCACTCATGTCGGCATTTTCATGGAAAATGGTAGCGGGGGATTTGTCTCCGACTTAATATTCAATGGGGGGAGTATTGGCTGGCGTGCTGGCAAGTCAACGACCTCGTGGGCTTCTTGATCAGTTATTTAAATGAGTCGACATACTAATATATCTCTTTTGACAGGCTCCCAGCAGTATACAGCAATGAATCTCAAGTTCAATGGCTGCCTCACTGCAGTTCAAATGATTTGGGACTGGGGATTCAATTGGCAACGTATTGAGATTGATGGTGGAGCCATTGCCTTCAATATTAGCGGTAGAGGGGGTAGCACCGGCCAGGGCATAGGTTCTGTTTCCATCATTGGTATGTTCACAATTCACAGCATTGTGCATTTGAACCTCAGCTGACTTAAGCAGACTCGGTGATATCAAATTGCCCAATTGCTATCTTGACCAACTCTCGGAAAGATGGAATCAACGGACCCCCTAATATTGTCATTGACAACTTGAAGATGAACAATGTTGAAGCAACAGTTCAGAGTGAGAATGGCGATGTAATTCTCGATGGCACTGACCACATTGGCCTCTGGGCGATTGGACGTCGCTATAATGGGTACAATGGAACTTACATCTCGGGTGAAGTCGATGCACCCCCAAAAGGGAAACGCTTGCTGGATGAAGATGGCAAGCTTTTCTATCGACCTCGCCCTCAGTATGAGGACCTCGGGGCAGATCAATTTCTGATTGCTACTGAACATGGCTGCGATAATGATGGGACCGGGGATAATACAGGAGACATTAATGCTTTTCTTGAGAAGGCCAACAAGGAAGACAAAATTGCATACTTCCCCGCAGGTATCTACAGAGTTGGTGGCACTGTATTCATTCCAACAGGTTCTAGAGTGCAAGGTGCGAGTTGGTCACAAATACAGGGAGCTGGGTTCTACTTCAATGATATTCACAATCCACGTGTGGTAGTGCAAGTTGGTGAGAAAGGTGATGTAGGTGACATGGAGATAGTTGATATGATGTTCACTGCTCAAGGAGCTACAGCTGGTGCTATTCTTGTTGAGTGGAATGTGCATGAGAGCAGTCAAGGGTCCGGTAAGTCACATCACAATTTTGTATGAACTGCAACTCTTCAGCACAAATGCAACTCTTCTAACTTTAGACCTTCACAGCTGCTATGTGGGACTCACATATTCGTGTGGGAGGAGCTCTTGGGACAGATCTAGATATAGAGACTTGTCCGAAGTTTGAGTTTAGTGATGCTTGCATTTGTGCTTCACTCTTGTTCCATGTCACACCTCAGGCCTCAGGTTATTTTGAGAATGTTTGGATATGGCTTGCAGATCAGTAAGTTAAATTCCTTATTAATGTTGAATTATTATGAAATACAAAAGATAGAAAGCTAATTTAAAGATCTGATCAGTGACAATGACATGAGTGTCTATGATTCCCCTGACAAAATAGCAAATCAAATCAGTTTATATGCTGCTCGTGGAACACTGATAGAGTCTGAAGGGCCGTCTTGGTTTTACGGTACTGGCTCTGAACACACTGTCATGTACCAATATCAAGTATATGGTGCAAAAGATGTGAGTGGCCAGATAAGTACAAAGCATCATGAAGTCATGCCGTGTACTAATATAATAATTGAATGTTTCCTAGATATACCTCGGCCATATTCAAACAGAGACTCCATATTATCAGCCAGTTCCTATAGCGCCCTTACCATTTTCCTCTGCCAAGGAATTTCCTGGTGATCCCTCTTTTGAGAAGTGTGACACCACTGGTTGTTCAACAGCTTGGGGTCTGCGCATTATCAACTCTGAGAGCATCACACTTCACAGTTCAGGATTATACAGCTTTTTCCAGGAGTATTATCAGGACTGTGTTCCAACACATAATTGTCAAGAATGTATTCTTGAGGTTAGAGGCAGTAAAGATGTTGCTCTTTTCAACACTTTTACTGTTGGAATTGTGGAAATTGGAACTGGAATAAAGTAAGAGATCTTTTTCATAGGTGTACCCTTGGCATATAAATGTAACTAACTTTTTAATCTTAGCCATGGTGTGATTTTCCAGAATGATTCAAATCAAAGGTTTGTTTGAGAAATTCTAAAGTTTTTTCTCTGCTTAATTTACTCGCTATGATTAACACTTCAATTACAGTGGATTTACGACGGAAGTAAGCGTTTGGATTCCTTTGGAAGGAGACGATGAATATGACGTTGTTTATGTCGGGCCTGAAGTCTATGATAAGCCCTCACTTACATGCCCAGCCGACTGCATTCTTGTGTTTCCTACTAGCTCACTCTCTTCACCAACAACAATTGACCCAGGTAAATATACAACCTCTGTCGAGTATGGACACCGCGGCACAACAACCATCGGTGGGCGAGAAGTACCCACATTCTACACCACTGTCACTACGATCACATTGACTATAGACCCAATCACCACAGATGGAATGCCCTACTCAAACATCAATATCACTGAAGGACAGACAAGTACTCCTCTCACTGTACTGCCGAGTGTTGATATTCCACCCATTCCTGTACCAATCCCAGATGGAGAAGGGAAGACAACCACTCGCAATATCACAGTTCCACCATGGCCAGCTATTACCAGAGGACCACCGGAGAGCTGGAGCAATCCTAATGCATCCCCTACAGATGGCACAAAGGACGGAGTTTACCACACTCCTTTCGTAACCACTGTTATTGCCACTAAACCCACTGTTTCAACTCTTTCATTTCCATCAACTGTCAGTCCGATTGTGGTGAAATGTCCACCCCACTCAAAGGTTCCTTTCAATACTCCGAAAACAACACCTACAATCAACTGTGAAGTTCCCACAACAGTGTCTGTTGAGTTCACTTGCCCTGCAACAAAAGTTGTTACATTTATTGGTTCCTCCACGGGTGTTTACACAGTTGACTGCACTGTCTCAACAACATTCACCAAGCCAGATCAAACAATTACTTCAGGGCCCACGAATAAAACAGTGAGTATTTTCAAATATATCTATAGACCTTTGAAAGCGATCATTGTGGTGCTGACCATACGATGCGACAGACAACTACTCAGCCACCTCCAGTATGGTCAACATTGCCACCTCGAGTTGTCACACCAACTGAAGAAGAGGTCAAAAAACCAGAGCCAGGTAAAACACCATGCAAACTCTGGTTCTTCTCTGTAAGTTTTAGAGTTACCTGACATACTCTAATTTCGCCTTGAGCTCACTGATTGACTGGATACAGTTCTGTCCGACTGGAGAGAAAGGTGAAACAAAAGGCTTACGCTGGAATCTCCCACCGGGCATTTACCCACCGTGAGTAGCGTGTTTCAATATACCTTCAATTGTTAAGAGTGGCACATTAACATAATCTATTCACAAACATAGGGGCCCGCCACCCCCGCGCGCAATAGATCTTCCTCCATCATGGACGATAAAATCACCTCTCCCACCCTGGCCTCCAATCACGTAAGAATTTTGTTCAGCTCAGTCCTTGAAAACTGCAGAAGTACAGCATGAACTGACTTGCACTTAGTGTTGGGCAAGATCGTATCTTAACATACCCCAAGGAGGAACCTACTAAATGCGAGAAAAAATCTGCAGAAATATGCATGACAACTGTATTTAAGACTACAACCACTCGTGGAACAATTACCTCCACAGCCTCATCCACCAGTTCAACATGTGATACAATTCATGGTTGTTCAGCATCAGATTGGGATACAACAACAACACAAACCAAACCAGATCACTGTCCATCACCCACAGCCAATTCAGTAAAGGGCGCTGCATCCATCATACCACCCCCTGGCTGCCCTGCAAATGCCATCGTTTATCCATCAAATATGAAAGATGTGGGGCAAATTCCTCAGATTCTTGCTAAATACGAGGGAAAATATGTCGAGATCAAATCAAACGAGCTTCAGCAGGTAGCATTCATTTGGGTTCCTTTGTTGGACCAAGAGACCATGAACGACTTGTTAGAATCTGTAAGGACTGAATACATGTCAGAGTTGAAGCACGTGAGAGTGATGGCTGATTTTAGTTACATAGCCCGATGTTGCAGACGCTTATTACTACGGAAGCTGGTATGCTAATACAAAACAGAGAGGCTCAGAGTCAGACCGCAGAACTAAACGTGATAATACCCCCCCTGAACCTATATTTCCTTATAAACAGGGGAATACCAATCATTCAACCAGCAATAGAACAGTTCTGGATGAGCACAACACAAATCAATTTGCACAGTCAACTTCAAAGGCACGATCAAACTCATACATTTGGGACCTCTCCCAAATCTCCTCTCCGAAAAATGCGATTTGGAGCTTACCGGGCGGCTCTAGTGAGGATGGAAATGGCAACTTTAAGTTCAACTATGATGAAACTTCAGGAAGAGGTCAGCATATATATGCTCTGGAGGACGGCTTCTACAGCAATCACCCTGTGAGATGACACCTGTTAATTTCATTCAGTGCAATATTGAGTGTCTGAACGTTGAATACACTTTCCAATGAAAAACTGACTGAGGTTCAATTCTTGTAGGAATTTAGAGGTATTGACATTGAAATTTTGCGGCCAAACATGGGGAGCCAGCCATGGGCTCCCGAGGTCGTTGTTACGCCTCAATATTTTCACGGGGCTCGGGTGGGTTCCAAGATTGTTGGGGCCAAGTTGGGCTTCTGTGACAATTGCAAACTCCATGTGTCACCTATATTTCTGATGGATGCGTTGTGGTGTGAACGATTAATCGAGCAGTTGATGATCATCCAGAACCATGTGCAGCGTAACGGTCTCTGGTACAAAGCAGTCATTAACATGAGCTTCAGCCTCGACCCATATTTGAGACATGCGTCTGTGAGAAGAATTCGTAAGCTATATTAGTTCCCTTACACTTCTACATTGTCTCAATCTATTTTCTAATTCTGAGGTCATCAAGATGAGGAGCTGGATACCATTTTTTCCACTCCTGCTAACTATTGACTTAATGTTGGGTGTGCTACGTAGATGAAATACTCACGACTCTCGATACTTGGGGTGTTTCTATTGTTGCCTCGGCTGGCAATGCAGCAGCGACTTTTCCACATATCGTCCAGTACCCTGCTCTCTTCTGTGATCCTAGAGATAGGTTTTACATGAAAAATGCTATAGTTGTTGGAGCGACAGATCCAGACGGCAATCAGGGATGGTTCAGTCAGTATGAGCCCTGGTTAACCACTTTTGCCCCTGGGCAGTGGGTCTGGGTTCCGCAGACGCCTACAGGCGGCTACATGGCCGATCACGGAACCTCCTTTGGTAGGTTTATACCAAAGTTCAAGATTCAGAAACCCCTACCAAACGAAAGTAGTAACTTACAATCTGTTTAAACCCTAGCTGTCCCTCTCGTATCTAGTTTAATCGCATATTATCGATCGATTCAGTCCCCCTGGCAAGACCAATTGAGGGATCCTGCCAACGTGAAGAAAATGATCAAGATTTTTCACCGTCGCATTGAAGTCAACGGCAAACAGGTTGACATGACAAGGGCGAAGCCTATCATCTGGAATGGACAGATAGATACACGTTCCTGTCTAGCTGACTACGATACAATTGACGAATGGGACCAGGGAAAAAAGTGCCCAAGAATCAAGGCAAACCTTGCGGAGGAAACAAATGAGGGAGAAACTGTGGAGCCTTGTCAACCCGGAACTGGCTACCCGCTCAAGCAGCTCGACGGCTCTTATTGCCCACGCATGCCCGGCGCCGGCAGCCATACTGTTAGCTTCACCAGTAAAGGCGGAGTGAAACCAGCTCCCACGTGTGCATCCGGAACTGGTTGTGGCGGCCACTTGTGCACAGGTTTCTTCTGTTCACCAATGCCAACAGGAGTGCCCCCGGACCGCCATGACCCAAAAGACCCAAATGCAAGCAGTCGGGTGCCGACGAAAACCAGGCCCAATGACCCAGAACCCACATGCGATGACAAATGCAAGTTGGACAAGGGCAATCCATGCAAATGCAATGAAAACGGTTGTGACTCTGAATCGCCTAGCTGCTGTGGCAATGCCAGCTGTCCAATGTGTGAATGTGGGGGCAACACCTGCTCCCCCAGCTCACCAGCCTGTTGCAAGACTGAAACATGTCAATGGTCATGGACTGGTGGCGGCGGAGGTGACGGAAGCGGGAAACCTCCAGGGCCCCGTCTTGGTACTTTGCTCTTTGCTTTGGACGAAACCTACACTTCGCACCCTGGGGGTGGCGTGTTGACCCGCTTCTGGAAAGTGTTCTTGTCAGAACTCCATAAAGAGCCAAATCCGTGCACAAGCACGCCTCTTATAGTTGTAGACGCGTCCTCAGACCCAGAGAATCGCCCTAATTACCCTCCATCGATCGAATTTGCAGTCGGGCCGGGGCATAGGTGCGCATACACAGGAAACTCAAATGGGGCAGGCATTCTGGAGTGCGATGGGTCCAAACACGCTTCTTGCAAGGCCAGAGGTCTAGATGACAAGAAACTTTGTTTTGGCTCACCCCCGTCAACCTTCTACATGGCTGTGGATTGTAAGTTCTAGGCTGCGGATGGCTAAGTACGAACAAGGGTTCCAACCTGGATACAGGGCAGATAGATCGCTGAGGGTGTCGCGTATCATGGTACATTGTTGAACAGCAGGGCAGCTTGCACTGCATGAGGACAAAATATCCTCTATTCTTGAAAGAAGTCGACTAAACAAATGAACTGTCTTATTTAGCAAAGCAGTCTTTACTTCAGATTCAATCAAGTCTTTAAGCAATCATCTTACATCATTCACATCAATTCACATGTCATTAAAATCATATAGAATAGATTGCATTGCTTTCACTATGTTAAGTGTCTTTTAACAGAAATTTCAGTAAATGCATGCTTTATAATCAATGATAATCTTACTTATTTATCATTAGATACTACTTATTCATTCTTTATACTTTCAGATGAATATTAAGTAAGATCTCTGTTCATCTTTCAATCTGAGAAGAATATATTTTCACTGAAAAGAAACTCAGTAATCTGTACACAAGCCCTATCCCACGTGACCCACATACATATATTAGCGCTAGCTAGATAGATCATAATAACCAACCACGTTCAACCTCTCTTACATTATGCTCAGGTATCTATCAGCTGTAACATGAGTATAAAAAACATTAAAAAAATTCATTTGACTCAAATGTCATGATAGGCTGCTGTAGGTATGATAGTTAATATGAAAAGTACAAATGATGATATATCACTACTACTGATCAGCAAAGCATGTACAGTATACATAGTATGTAGGAGCAGTTTTGACCAGATCTGAATGAGAGAGCCTTTTTAAACAAGTGGTATGAAGAGAACATCCCGCCACGACTATGCCCAAACAATTTCTAGCAATGGCATAATTAGCTAAATTGCAGTGTAATTCATAATTCAATCCTTCTTGTTACTTGTTGTTGGCTCAAGGACGGCTGAAGTGTAAGCATATATAGCTATAATAAAGTTAATGCTTGTTTTTGAGGAAAAAGCAGCAGCGGTTGTTTCGCGTCACAAGAAGCTTTCAAAAAAAAAGTTGGTTGGCCGCGCATGGCTCTCATTCCCCCCTCAGTTTTTATTTATTTAACCACTGCCAACAAGAAAGGAATAAGAAAACGAAATTTAACTTATCAAAAAAGAAATGGTTCGCTTTAAACACCGTTATCTCCTGATAGACATCTTGTACCCTCCGGCCTCGCACTCGGACTCAATTGTCGATGCTTCAACAACGGCCAAATCGAAACATACAGATACCTTTCCCAACAATGGAAAGGACATTCACCTCCTCATCCACCGCCCGACCACCGATACACTAACACCGCAGTCCCTAGCACGTGCCGTGCGCGAGCATGTTGCGGAGATGTTTGGTGATTGGGGAATGGGTAGGTTGGGCGGTAGCGGCGCGGGGGGTGTTAGCGGTATGTGTATTTTTTTATTTTTTATCTGTCTCCTGTTTCTGGCTCTGGCCATTGCTTGTGAGAACAAAAAGCAAAGGAAGGAAAATACATGAAATGATAAAAACCAATCGCAGTATTTTCTAATGAACAAACGATCACCCATGCGCGTGTGTGTATATATATATATTTAGTAAAATATCTCTCTCCCGCAACGTCCACGGCCATAATCCGCTGTCCCCGCGCGAGCTATAGACTTGTCTGGTCCGCGCTGACATATATGTCTCGTATACCACCTGCATCATCTAAAAGCGGCAAATCTGGAGTGATGCAGAACGGTTGTGTGTTTCGTGTCGTGAGGGTTTCGGGGACGATGCGGAAAGCGGAGGAGGAGGCCATTGCGAGAGCGAGGAGGGAGGTTGTGCGGATGGGGATGAGGGGCGAGGAGGCGGTTGGTGGTGGCGTGCTGGAGGGGAGGTTTGGAGGGGAGACTGGGGAAGTGGACATGGATGTGGATGTAGAAATGGGGTTGGATGACGAGGAAGACGAAGAAGGGGAGGGGAGTGAGGAGGATTGAGTACGTGGTGGGAGTTCGTGCTTTTTTGCTTCACCATTCTCTCTGGGATGCGGGAGTTTTCTATCCTTGAATAGTTCACACGAGTGAGTACACCCTTTTTGTTTCTATTGATTTGAAGATACCCTGGCTTTTAATTGTTATATTATACATTAACGTCATGAGGCTCGTTTCACATTCGTTACTTCCTTACAACCTTTATACCGCTATTTGGTGGGACGGACATGTCGAAATCGTCCATATCAACATCGCCATCGCCACCTCCAGGACCGGGCGCATTCCTCCCCGCTGCGTCCCGCGCCTTAGCTTCCCTTTCCCACCCCCTCCTCTCCTTCTCATCCCACTCATCCTTCGCATCCAGCCATCTCTCCTGTACATCCTTGATATCCATTGTCCCCAATCCTTCTCTAACCGCCACCTGCCAGACTGTATCATTAGCCCCCTCCGCGGAGCCAAACGCATACCCGCCCGCCCGATCAATAACATGCAACAAGCTCATCATGCTCTTCTTATCCTCGACCGCGAGCGTTTCAAACCCAACAAGTCCGAAGTCCTGCACAAGCTCGACGATCGCCTGATTCAACGCGTCGAATTTCGAGTTTGCTAGCCGAGGGGATTCCTCCTTTAAATGCGGCATGAGATAAGATAGGTCTTGGACTTCGGTGTAGAAGTCTAGATTGAAGGGGAGTGGAGGGTAGTTGGAGAGGTTGTCTATCTTTGTGAGGACGTTGATGTGAGGTAGATCCATTTGAAGCATGGCGCGGAGGGAGAGGAGGAGGGCGGAGATGTACATTGAAGGGAGGGTAAGATTATAGGAATCGATAAGATGGATTACGACGAGCTGTTGAGGATGGGAGGTTAGTTATGAATTGACAAGGGACTTTGCAGTTGGGGGAGGGGGGGGATTGATGAGGGATGGGAGAGTGCAGACTCTATACCCAAGTTTTTGGATTTGGAAGAAAATATTTCGCAATGAAGCGTGGTGCGTGAAGAGTTCGACTTGGCCTGGGCAATCGAATAGAACATAGTCATCTGCAATGCATCCAAAATCCAATAAAATTAGCCGCATTCTCCATCCATAATAAAAAAAGGTTACAATTAACACACCTCCTAGCCCCTCCAAGCCCTCCTTTAACCAGTCAAAATTCGCCTCTACCTCCTCAAGCGCATATAGTACCCCCCCGTTAGGACCCAGAGTATCCTCCGCCATGATCTCCTCCAGCGTCACTAGCTCGCGCACGTCGAGCGCAGGGGTGTAGGAAGTCCTGTCGTTGGCGGGGTCGAGGTTGACAACGGAGCATTTGCGGCCGATTGCCGACATGAATTGGTGCATGCCATCGCAGTACGTAGATTTTCCGGACCCGGGGGGGCCTATTACTAGTTGCGCAAAGGGCATGATTCGTTCGTAGCAGAGCTATTTTTTGATTCATGGGCTTCTGACGATGTGGAGTTGTAACCATGTCGAACGTGGGCTATCTTTTCTTGATGTCGGAGCGATGATGTAGTTGAGGCGGTGTGGAATGGCAGAAAATGAGCGAGATTGAGGAAAACATCCAGAACGAGGATAAGAATGGAGATGGAGATGCAACAAACAGACAACAAGACGATATCACAGAAACACAGATTGAGATTCTCATTTTCAGTTTTGATATATTTGATTATTTGGATTCATGGCTTCCTGTAAGTTCTATGCGATGTGAAATTAAAAACTGCGCATTTTGCTGACTACATCCACAGCACAGTTCGCTCTGGCTTCCCCGCCGACGGACGCAATCTCCGCCGTGAAATTTTCTCCAGACCCAGGCTCCACGCGCCTAGTAGTGTCATCATGGGATAAGAATGTATATTTATACGATCTGCGCGATGAGAACGGAGCCGTGGGTGAAGGCAAACTCATACAGAAATTCGAGCATCGAGCCCCCGTGCTAGATGTCTGTTTTGGAGAGAATGAGAATGAGATATATACGGGAGGACTCGATTGGGACGTTCGGAGGTGAGTTGCGGCGACTATATATTACCCTTTTATCCTCACGGATAACGTCACAGAGATACCAGCTAAATACCATGACTATACAGAATTGACGTCCCCACCTCCACCCAAACCGTCCTCAGTTCACATACCGCCGGCGTGAAATCCGTCGTCTACAGCAAAGAACACAGCCTCCTCATCTCCGCCTCCTGGGACTCTACCCTACACGTCCACCGCACTGCCAACCCCTCCAAACCATCAGACCACCCCGAATCCCCTCCGACAAAAACACCAGCCAAAATCCCCCTCCCCGCAAAGCCCTTTTCCCTCTCCCTCTCCCCGACAAAGCTCGTCGTCGCCATGGCCTCGCGCACCCTGCACATCTACGACCTGCACGCCCTGTCCACCTTCCTCGACCAATCCACCGACACCAGCCTGGAAACCCACACTCTCTCAATCGACCCCTGGCAGCGCCGCGAATCGAGCCTAAAATTCATGACGCGCGCCGTAGCCTGCATGCCCAATGACGCCGGCTACGCCTCCTCCAGCATCGAAGGCCGCGTCGCGGTCGAATGGTTCGATCCCTCCGACTCCTCACAGGACCGCAAGTACGCTTTCAAATGCCACAGACAGCAGGCGCCCGACGAGCCCGGTGTCGATGTCGTGTACCCCGTTAATGCGCTGGCGTTTCACCCGGTCCATGGCACCTTTGCATCTGGTGGTGGGGATGGGGTTGTGGCGCTGTGGGATGGCGTGGCGAAGAGACGGATTCGACAGTATCAGCGGTACCCGGCTAGTGTTGCTACGTTGGCTTTTAGTGGAGATGGCAAGTATTTGGCCATTGGGGTTAGTCCTAGTTTTGAAGAGGGGAAGGAGAAGGAGAACGGGGATGGTGGGGAGGGGGTGGTGAAGGTGTTTATTAGGGAGTTGGGGGAGAGCGAGGCAAAAGGGAAGGGGCAGAAATGATATTAAAAGAAGAAGAGTAATAGAGTAGATGATATTATTATGATTAAAAGATTTTCAAATGCCCCAGGTGAAGAGTTACTGGAAGGTTTGATCAGCTCCATGGAGAGATGAGGAAGATATGGCTTTATTTATTTTCTGATTTTTTTCCCCCTTCAAGAATTGCCCTGCTATACTCTCAAAGCGCAGCGGTTTCTGTAACATAACATCAGAGTTGTATCCATACAAAAATACAAATGATATCTTCTTATCGGTTATAAAAAAACACACAAATAAAAAGAAAACGGTAGGGAGTACGCCCATAAATTCAAACCGCTAGATCGCCTTAGCCCTTCATCTAATTCGCCTTGCGCACCGAAACTGACCCGTCAGGCATACCGAAATACGCGGCTACAGGTTTCTGCCCACCGATGCCACCAGTCGCCTGTGCCTGGGGGCCCGTCAGCCCACAGAAGAGACCAACCTCCAGCACGCCGGGGATCAATTTGATCCTCTCCGCCAGCGCCGTGACTTCCCAGACGCCATGTTTACCCGTGCCATCCTGGCCCTGTGCGACGTCGGAGCGCAGGAGGAGTTTGGGGAACGGTGCGTCGATAAGGAAGAAGTCCTGGTCAGTTTTTACGGGTTGGGTATGTTCTCCCACCTTAACTGGTGCGGTGCGGAGTTTTGGTTGGGGGCTACCTAGTTTTTGGAGCTCTGCGGTAACGCGGCCGACGGCCATGGGGGCTACCTCGATGGGGATTGATGGCCAGTTTGTTAGGAGGCGGGGTTGGAGTTTTCGGGAGTCTGTCAGGGGAGAATTAGTGGTGAAATGTTTTACCGTTGGAATTTCTTTAATCTTGCTCGGAGGAGTGGCGGGGATGGGGCATTTTGAGAATTATTTTAACGCGAGGGTTAGAAATACGAAAAAAAAAAAAGAAAAAGAAAAAAAGAATAGAAGCAAAAGAAGCGATTCAATTTTAAAAATATTCCACCTACCAGCTACGCAAATGAATTCTTTCGCCTGCAGCGCAACCAGTTTCTCCTGGAACAGGCATGCTCCACCACCCTTTATGCAATTGAGGTCATCGTCTACCTCATCCGCGCCATCGAACGCAACATCTAAAACGGTACTTTCAGGAAGTGCATCGAATGCAATAGGCGTCAAGCCAGCGTTGGCAACGAGCTGATTCGACTGGTATCCGGTTGGTACAAAGCCAGTGGACGAGGTATCTACGCCCAGCGCCTTGATGGCCTCGACCACATAGACAATGGTGGTCCCGCTCCCGATTCCGACGAATTTGGGGTTTGGCGGGTAGTGTTTTGCTACAGCTTCTTTAGCGGCGTTCCGCTTTGCGTCTTCGATTGTGGACATATTGGAGGAATGTGTGGTATAGAGAGCCGGTTGGAGTGGCCTACGGGGCAATTGACGAGTGTGCGGAGACTGGCGGGGATGCGGGAATGTGACAGTCTGGAGGTGGGATGGAAGTAGATGGCGGGGGATAGGGTTTGGAGTAGATATAAGGTATTTTAGAGGGGCAACTCGGGCAAAAGTTCGAAGATTGTCTGCTTTTCCAGATAACTGCGCTGAATGGATAGAATTGTGGAGAACAGTGGAGGCGGACGGAGAATGCCTGTTAAGACGATGTCAGACATATTGTACATACTGTCGTAGCTTTACTTTTTGCTTTTACAATTGGCCGTAGGATTTGGTCGGGGGATACTCACAGGGCACGGAAGATGTTGCGTATTGGTATGGGTTTCATAGAGCTGGCTGGAGGGGCGAGTTGCTCATGGCGGGGAGGTTAGTAGTAGTTATGCAAAGGGTAAGTTATTTCGAGAGTCAGAGCAGCGTGACAAAGCATGCCGCATCTACGAGGATGCTGTTAGCGGTTGAATGTCTCTGTGGTCAATGGCATTACTAATTCTTCAGAGTGTTACCATCATCAAAGAATCATTGTACATTACTATTATAGGCATTCAACGGCGTAGAACCTCGCACCGGGTCGTTGATATGTATAACATCGTTGGCCGTGGTTGGACATCGATGCTCCGGGCCGACTTTGTTCCCCTCCGGCGCTGTTGAACCCGATAAGATAACTCAGCTGCATCAGGGAAAGACGCCCGGTGTCCATACATACCATATAGGTAGCTATATAAATATATATCGAGGTAACTTGTTTATCTTTCAACGACATAGCTGTCTGATACCAGTAGCAACTGGTGGATATATCTAGCGTCTATACTATCTCTGCTTTTGCTAGATATAGACCATTTCCCTTCCCTGATGACTGAATCTTTCCCTTCAAGCCTTGCGGGGCTCACGTCAAAGGAGCGTAAATACGACCGCCAGCTGCGATTATGGGCTGCCAGTGGTCAACAAGCTCTTGAAAACTCCAAAATTCTCTTGATTAACTCAGACGGCCCTCTGGATGACGAATATCCAGCTGTTCCTGGAGCCGTGGGCGTCGAGACGCTCAAGAACCTCGTGTTGCCTGGAGTTGGGGGCTTCACCATCGTTGATCCAGCCGTAGTCGCTGAATCGGACCTGGGGGTCAACTTTTTCTTAGACGAGGGGAGTCTAGGGAAATCGAGAGCAAAGGAGACATGCAAATTTCTCCTGGAGCTGAACCCAGATGTTGAGGGAGACTCCTTGGATAAGGTGCGATTATCTTAGTAGTAGTACATTGACGATGATCCAACTGAAAAACGAGAACTGACGTTTGAGATAGCCGATTGAAGAGCTTCTAAAAGAAGAATGCTTTCTAAAACCATATTCACTCATAGTAATCACAGCGCCAATGAGACGTTCTATGCTCAAAACCATTTCTGCTGCGGCCAGGCAACAGGTGATTCCTCTAATCTATACCCACTCGGTTGGTTTCTACTCTGGCTTTTCACTCCAACTTCCAGCCGTATATCCTATCGTCGAGACACACCCAGATCCAAACTCCGTCCAGGATCTCCGGTTAACCAACCCTTTCCCTGAATTAGTAGCCGCCACGGCAAAGATATCAAATTTAGATAGCCTCGATGATCACGACCACGGCCATGTACCATATTTATTGTTACTACTGCACTTCCTCGAGAAGTGGAAGGCGACCCACGATGGAAACCTACCGCTGAGTTATGAGGACAAGTCAGCGTTCCGAGAGATGGTTCGCGACGGGGCGCGGACGAATAACTCCACGGGAGGAGAAGAGAATTTCGACGAAGCAGTAGCCGCGGTGTTAAAAAGCATAAATCCGTGGTCGCTGAAAAGCAACGTCAGGGAAATGTTTGACATGGAGCAGTGTAACAACCTCAACTCAAAGTCCGACAATTTCTGGATAATCGCATCCGCCATCAAGTCCTTCTTCACTACCCATAGCGTCCTCCCACTGCCCGGCTCACTTCCGGATATGAAAGCCCAATCGGCGGATTACATCTCTCTACAGAACGTTTACAAGTCGAAAGCACGCAAGGACCTTGCGGAAGTTGCCGTTAACGTTCGAGCTCTCGAAGCCCAACTCAGGGGAGAATCACCACAACCTCCGATCCCAGAGAAGGAAATAGAAACATTCTGCAAACATGCTTCTAGTGTCAGAGTCATCCGTGGCCGTGATATCCCCATCCTCGATTCGCATACGGACCCAACCACCCTCAAAGCCATCCGCCAAGGCCTCCAAATCCCGGATTCTCTCATGCAAATTTTCCTCACCCTGCAAATTCTCGACACCCTCGTTAGCGAGTACAGAGAGAGGACCTCAGAAGTGCAACCAAAACCCCCGTCGTCTTCATCACCACCTTTCCTCGACCAAGCTGATAACTGGGATACGGCGCAATCCAAACTCTTAGCACTCTTGGAGACGGATGGCCACACGCTTGATGACGATGTCAAGCTTCGTATCGCAAAGGCTGTGCAAGAGACGCGGCGCGCGGGTGTGGGTGAGCTGCATAACATTTCCTCGCTGACAGGTGGTATGGTGGCGCAGGAGGCGCTGAAGGTGCTGACGAGACAGTATGTGCCACTGGATAATACGTGTATCTTTGATGGGATTGGGAGTCGGGCGGAGATGTTTAGGTTATAAGAAGGAATGGACTGGTTGCTGAGACCCTGTTTTGTAGGAGGGGAGTATGAGAGAGAGAGAGAGAGAGAGAGAGAGAGTGTGTGTGTGTGTGTGGTTGGGACGGGTGATTAAATTCTAGTTTGATCAAGATGGATTTGCTTGACATTGACCTATTGCTGTACTAAGTTACAATGAAGCGATATGATGGTATGGTGTATATCCATTCAATGAAAGATCATTGCAAATGAGAAAAGTATCCAGAATCTACTCAAGTAATATACCCATCATATTCTACCACAACATCATGAAATACAAAACCTTTTGCTGGCACTCCCATAGCGCAGCCTGTCCATTTATGGGGAGTATCTACTGCTTTATCTCAGCAAACTCAAGCGCCGCTTAATGCCGGAAAAGTGTTCTTTCCACAGTAGATTTAGGAGTAGCACGCCCATGTTCCCTACTGGAAACAGTGATCATGATAAAATCCGAAGTTCATGATGTGTTAGCTAGAAGTATTTAGTGATTCAAGTGCAACTGTTCTTTGTGGAACAAGTTAGACCTCAAATGCACTCAGCTTCATCCATAACTACATCTGTATAGCATCCACAAGTCTTGGCATAAGCTACTGGTGGCGTGCAACCAGTTTCCACGCGATCCATCTCCGCTGATTGCAAACATTGCAAACATGGCGCATTCCCCGAGCCGCCTCCTAGGGACACTTCGGCAACTTCCTGATAATCGTTGCAACTTGGACATATCCATCAGTGAACAACTCACTCGTGTTTGAGATCTCCATGGTCATGGCTGATTTGTGACCCCTGGCTCTTCGTTAGAGTGACCTGCGCGTCGAAATTAAAAATGAAACCTTTACATTTCTGATTGATTCACTTTCAATCATTTACATCCTCTCTGCCACCCCCCTACCCCCTTTCGGCATTGATGGAGCCGTGGCCATTCCATTTTTGACGATAGCAGTATTGCTGAATTCAACACAGTCGTTTTTCCCGCATAGCCTTTCACATTGTGTATACAGCAGGAAGGAGGGATAAAGGGAAACACAGAAAACAAGAAATAATTGACAGTGGACAGTGGACAGGGCAGCAATCAAAAGCCTCACCTTCCCCGTCTTCTTTTAGATTACCATGGCGCTTCCAACGGACATAAACTCAATGGCGGACGCTGCTGCAACCATGATCACGACTGCAGCAGAGGCAGCCATGCCGTCGACCACTCTGACTCCTTCCTTTGCGCTTTTCCTGAACCTCAGCGCTGTTAATTCCACGCTGTCCAAGCTACCGTTCCTTTCCTCTACATCGCAAGATCTTTTATTATATCCGCTTCGCGTCATTTACCAGGCTGAGACCTTCATCTTCATCACTGCTCCCCGCAGCGTTCTGCATTTCCTGGGACTGGAAGCAGCATTTGCGAGTATGATAGAGGGCGCTGCTGGCGCTCTCGGTGGCGGAGCTGGTGTTGGGATGGACGCGGCGGGCGGTGCAGGAGCGGCAGCGGTAGCAGCTGCCGGAGCAGATGGGGTAGGAGCAGCTGCTGATGCAGCGGTTGCATCGGGGTTTAGTCTCGGCGATTTGCTCCATAACATGAGGAAATTTGGTGGATTCTTTAGCTACATGACTAGCCGATGGTCCCTCGCATGCTTTGCGGTGGTGAGTCTTACATTGATTAACATATCCGGATGGGTCTCTGTTGCTGGAAGGGCACATTGAATTCGTCGGTATCAATTTAATTAGGTGGATTAACTGACGGGCGTGTTGCATTGAACAGGCACTTGCGTTGAACCGCGTTACTATATACGGCTCCACGAGGCGCCATCTTTCTTTAAAGTGGCAAGTTCGGCTAGCGCTAAGAATAATTCCCATCGTCCTATTCACTGGTCAGATCATTACACTATTACAAGCCATCCGCTGTCAAACGTCTCCAGAATACCCACAGATACGATATGGAAAACCAGGAAAACGTTCTAGCTTGGACTACGGGGGCGAAGGTGGTCTCTTGTATTCTCTATCATCGTTACTTTTACCCTGGCAGGATGATGAAGGTTCCTGCAATGCCGTCCATATGAACCGACTGCCCGGAACTAAAGAAATTCCTTACGGCTCATATTCGCTCTTGTGGCCCGTGTTCCTTCGTTTATGTCTCAACCAGTTTATTGAAACACTATCGTGTGCATTGCAAGGACGTGGAGTTGCCACGGAGGCGGGGATGTCTATATTTGAACACTCTCTAGCATTTGCAGAAGCAGAAACGATGATAAGCCAGTCTATCGGCCTCGGTCTGTTTGGCCTGTCCAAAACTACTGGCCAGACATCCGCAAGCAACAGCACGAATTCCTCGTCCGCCACGCAGCTTCTTTCGAAAAACCAAGTCCTAGACAGGCTTAATGTTACCCCTGAACTTCTGCTGATCGCACTGATATCCTGTTGCAATAGTTTATCCTCGAATATCCTCGACGTCTTCGGCCGTCAGAACCAAGGCCGCCTTATTAACACAACATTCTGGGGTCTTTGTTTCATGGCCTCCATACTTTTAGGCTTTTTTGATGGTATGCCCCTGGGTAATGATATCATTCTCAAGTTCCCCACAGTATGCATTGTGGGATTCGTGCCCCATTTGATCATATTCGCTGGGATCTTGACCTGCCTTGCGATTTATGGACTGGCCTTAATTATAACTGCCTTCTCTCTACCTTCCACTATGCCTCCTCCTTCCTCACTGCGTGAAAGATTCACACTTGCGCATGCCAATATGCAAGGGGCGTCACAAATTCGAAATGTGCGCCTCAATCCAAGGGAAGACTTTTACACTGCCCTGGTTAGAATAGGTTATGCCTCTCTAGCAGCAGCAAGTGACGCCGTCTTCCTAAACGAGGGAAAGAGCGTAATGGTTAGAACAATGACTTGGCTGGAGGAGGATAGGCTTTCAGAAATCGAGACATCAAGGAGCAACAGTGATGCTCGCAGACGTACTGCCCAACCGATGGAGTTCCCTACTGGCCCCAATGACGCCTTTAACTTTGATGTCCCTGAACGTGAAGCTGAATGGGAAAGTGGATATTCACGGGAAAAGAAAATTGAAAAACAGAGGGGAGTTCGTTCGATGGAGAAACAAACAGCTCTTGGTGGGGTTGGGGCGTTCCGAGGAGCAAGTAGATGCTATCATGGCTTTGTCTTTTTCCGAGGAATTTTCTTTCTTTTAGTAGGTTGGGCAGCGTTTTGGTTCATAAGAACCCTAGATCTCGTGGGTATTACTAGGCGACCCAGGTGGTTGGCAAATCTGGGAGGTACTGCCCGCAAACGAGCTGTTCCAGGAACAACCGACAACCCCAACTCGCTCGACTTTTGGATTCTGACCGACCAAGGGGAGCTGAAACTCCCAGAAGACTACGAATACGATGTTGAAAAAGAAATGAGGAAGCGGGAGCTGGCAAACATTTCTCAGTGGGGTGAAGCGGAGGAAAGCCGTTTTGACGGGAAACTGTATAATTGGTGGAAGATCGGGGGATCGTGGGGCGATCGAGATGAAAGTGGAGACTATGCACCCTCTCAAGATGATTGGGATGATACGACAAGCATTGTTTCAATGTCGACAAATGCCGAATCGGAATGGGAGGCATATGAGTCGGATGGTCGTCGGACGCCAACACAAAGCAGCCCGTACACCCTGGGGAAGAATCAAGGCCACCTGTCTAATTCCAGCTCAACATCAAACACACCGCCCGACGAATCCCTTTTGGATATGACTTCTCTTGCCCGCCTCCTCGACCCAAGGGATCACGAGGCGAGACACGAAGCTCGAGTGCTAGCCTCGCATCTGATGGCAGCCGATGAAGGCAAAATAATGACCCGTAGCCGATTTAAAAGCCAAACAGAACGCGACCGCGCACGTGTTCTCACATCATCACGATATAATAGCGCTCACATACGAGGCCCCACATCAGCATCTCCCGGTTCGAATGAGAAGAAACGACCCACGCCAGAGGAAGAGGCGGAGATTCTTGAAAATCTCATACTTTCGCGACGACTAGGCCACGACTACTCACCGGGCACCTATGCGCGAGATCAACAATATCAACGACAACGAGAGCCGGAGTCTTGGAAAACTGGTGCGTCAGGTCTTGGTGCAGACGGACCGCAATGCGTTATCTGCCAGGCTGCGCCTAGGTCGATCATCATCTGGCCGTGCCGGTGTCTTTGCGTGTGTGAAGATTGCAGGGTTAGTCTTGCGATGAATAATTTTGGGAACTGCGTTACATGTAGGCGGGAGGTTTTTGGTTTTGTTAGATTATGGGTTCCTTAAGGGATAGTTCTTTTGCTTTACTCCCCCTTTTCCAGCTCTATACGATGAGTCTTTTAATGGTTTAAAGAGCTTACCTGTTCACTTCTTTGCACATATTTCATATTTCATTATTAGATTGTTGTTTTTAGTGCAGAAAACTACGTATTACCTGGCATCGCGTTGCGGTGCTTTCGGATCCCAATACATTGTTTGTTCCTCCTTGTACCGCTCCCTCGCTGCATCTACCGGCCAGCAAACTTTCGGTTTCCACAATTCACTCTTCGTATAGAATAGTACATTCCTGGTTCTGTTCATCGCACTTCGTAAATATTGAGTGTTTTGATTCTCACCTTTATCTTGGTATTTATTTTGCATTGTGGCATCGGTATATCTCTGTTGCTTCATTAGTATTTACTTGGATGAAGAGAATTGCTTTGGTAGTTAATCTGATTACCATGTACCAACCCCCCCTTCGAAATAGTTATAGAAAAAAGTCATGGATATAGCTAGCTGGGGAGATTTGTCCTCCTTTTTTTTTGTTTGTTGCTCTTCCTTGCTTCCCTGCCAAGCCAAGTCTCAGTTCACAGCCCTAACCACTTACAGCGTACTGCACCATCACGCCGATGCTCCCAAAGTATCCTCAACTTCATTCAAAATACCGCAAAATGCGTCCATGCTAGATGTATTACGGGGATAATATGACAGTTCCCGATTTTTGGGATAGTCCAACCATCCTTGAGGAAATGATGTAACTGAGAACTCAAGATGATGCGACGATGGCGCAACTTGCCGTCCAGATGGGGAATCGAGGGAGGATCAGCCCAGGAGCTAGCTTGCAGGTTGACAGCCTATTGCCCTCCTCAGTCTTCTGTGCAGGTAATCTTTTGCAAGAATGACTCCTTCAGGATAGATAAAACCTCTTATCCTTGCCTGACTCGGCCCGTCCTGTTCTGGGTAAATTATGTGATTCTGATGTGCAATGATGCCATGCAGCTCCCCTGCGTTGACTCTTGCCGCAACCCCCCGAGGGACAATGGCAGCTTTCAATCCGGCTACTATAGGCTGATTGGAATCCTGCTTCCGCCTATTTCTTCATGAAGGGCTAGGCGGTACCTCAAATCACCGTCTCGTTCTCTCTCCCATTTATATATTTTGTCCTTTTAAGACTTCTGTCCGTGTGTTCGGTGATTTGCCGGTTTACTACCGCCAATTATAAATCGCTTCTTTTGCTATCATGGCACCATCTCTTGAAGAACCCATACATCCCCAATCACAGAGAGAACCCCTCATTGCAAAGGAACGAACTTTGCTGTACGAGCCAGGCCGGACGGTTGTCGAAGACCATGAGAAGTACCCCTACGATGATCTTCTCCCTTCGTTTCCAAATATAAGCTGGGACCCGATAGGAAAAGTTCCGTATCATGATAAGGGGATTCTGGGGGATGAGAAGTTTAGCAGCCTTTTAGACGCTGCCACGGACATCTTCGACTATAATCCGAAAATCGGAACAGAGATTCATGGTGTTAATCTCGCAAAACTCACGGATGATCAGCGAAACGATCTTGCCCGCCTAATAGCCGTCCGTGGGGTGGTGTTTTTCCGTGGCCAGGATGATTTCGATATTGAGGCCCAGAGGGATCTCGGTCGATATTTTGGGACGCTTCACAGGGTGAATACTGCGTTTCAATTCAAGCTATGTAGCCGTTAGCTAACAACTGTATGACGGAACAGCATGCTACAACAGCTGTACCTAAACAGGCTGGGCTGGAGGACGTCCATGTGGTTTACACGGGAGACAATTCCATTGATCAAAGAGCACTGTTCAGCCCAAGCTTTTTGTGGCATTCCGATGTAAGCTAAATAGGCAATGAAAAACAAAATACGATAATGAGCAAAGTGATTGCTAATTTCCTTTCATAGGTAACCTATGAGGTTCAGCCACCTTCATACACCTCGCTTAAGGTTCTCTCAGGCCCTCCTCGTGGTGGTGGTGGGGATACGCTATGGTCCTCTCAATATGCCGCATACGACGCTCTATCACCGCACATGCAAACGTACCTCAAGGGCCTGACTGCTCTGCATTCAGCGGATATGCAGGCAGATGGATCAAGATCTGCTGGCCGGCCCGTCCGCCGAGAGCCAATTACAACTGAACACCCGCTCATACGCACCAATCCAGTAACGGGATGGAACTCACTTTTCTTCAATCCCGGTTTTGTTACCAAAATCGTTGGGGTGCCCAAGCTAGAAAGTGATGCAATCATTAGTTACCTCAACAGCGTTGTTGCTACGACGCAGGAACTACATGCCCGTTTCCAGTGGGGGAAGAATGATGTTGCGTTCTGGGATAATCGGTCGACAGTACGCTTCTCCGTATCACACACACTATATTTATGACCTACTCGAACTAACTCTGATTTGAACCAAAGAATCACACCGCATCGTATGGTTTCGCGCCCCATCGTCGTCATGCCGTTCGTGTTGCATGCCATGCAGAACGCCCAAGTTTTGATCTGTCAGGCAAGTCTCAGGAGGAAGAATTGGCCGCTAAATATAACATTCCTCTTGTCAGCAAGGATGGATCCCGCCAGGCGAACTACAATGACTGAGGTATCTATTTGACTTCGATTAGTTCGACGTTTTACACCTTACTTTTTTTTTTCATTATCTGTGGGATTTCTTCCACATGTTATCGCTTAGTTGCTTGGCCTATTTGATTATACTCAGTAGGGGTGTTCTTCTCTTTTCTTTCAGTGTCATTTATACATTCGTATAATTGATGACATGTAATTTCATTGACTTTCACACGTTTTATTCGGCAGGCGATCGTTGTTCCTGGTCAATCAACATCTAGGGTACATACTGGCTGGCTTTGTATTGTCCAGTAATTTATTTGCTCCTGGATGGCTTCATTCACCCTTGAATACATTCTGATCAGCATAGGAGTAGAGAAAGGAAATATTGTTTCATTCAATACTCTTCAAGGGACTAGATGATAACTACCCGGGGGGGGGGGGGGGGGGGGG
>QGQJ01001370.1:0-27543 GCA_003206725.1 Blastomyces emzantsi
GGGAGAACTTTTCCTTGCCCATCAGAGCCTCCTAAATTCGAAATCGCGTTGCGGAAGAAGGGGTGCCTCAGGCCGGAGCCTTAGGCGTACTTGGCGATGACCTTGTCGGCCTCGCCGCGCGGCACCTCTTCGTAGTGGTCGAACTGCATGGTGAAGTTCGCCCGGCCCTGCGACATGGAGCGCAGGTTGTTCACGTAGCCGAACATGTTCGCCAGCGGCACCATCGCGTTGATGACGTTGGCATTGCCACGCATGTCCTGGCCCTGGATCTGGCCGCGGCGGGAGTTCAGGTCGCCGATGACCGAGCCGGTATACTCTTCCGGCGAGACGACCTCGACCTTCATCACCGGCTCGAGCAGGACCGAGCCGCCCTTCTGGAGCGCCTCGCGCAGAGCGGCGCGGGACGCGATCTCGAAGGCGAGTGCCGACGAGTCGACGTCGTGGTAGGCGCCGTCGATGAGCTCGACCTTGATGTCGACCACCGGGAAGCCCGCGAGCACGCCGGCGCCGAGGACCGAATTGAGGCCCTTCTCGACGCCCGGGATGTACTCCTTGGGCACCGCGCCGCCGACGATCTTCGACTCGAACGAGAAGCCAGCCCCCGGCTCGTTCGGCTCGACGACGAACTTCACCCGCGCGAACTGGCCGGTACCACCGGTCTGCTTCTTGTGGGTGTAGTCAATCTCCTGACGACGGGTCAGCTTCTCGCGGTAGGCCACCTGCGGCTGGCCGATATTCGCGTCGACCTTGTAGGTGCGGCGCAGGATGTCGACCTTAATGTCCAGGTGCAGCTCGCCCATCCCCTTCAGGATGGTCTGTCCGGACTCCTGGTCCGTGGAGACCCGGAAGGACGGATCCTCAGCGGCCAGCTTCGCCAGAGCGATGCCGAGCTTCTCCTGGTCAGCCTTCGACTTCGGCTCGACGGCGATCTCGATCACCGGCTCCGGGAACTCCATGC
Organism: Blastomyces emzantsi; assembly: GCA_003206725.1. Taxonomy (NCBI): domain Eukaryota; kingdom Fungi; phylum Ascomycota; class Eurotiomycetes; order Onygenales; family Ajellomycetaceae; genus Blastomyces; species Blastomyces emzantsi. The sequence continues at coordinate 959 of QGQJ01001370.1, forward strand.
GCTCCAGGATCACGGCCTTGCTCGGGTCGCACAGGGTGTCTCCGGTGCGGGTGTCCTTGAGGCCGGCGAGGGCGACGATGTCGCCCGCGAAGGCTTCCTTGACGTCCTCACGGTTGTTGGCGTGCATCAGGAGCATGCGGCCGACGCGCTCCTTCTTGTCGCGCGTCGAGTTGATGACATTGGCGCCCGACTCGATCTTGCCCGAGTACACGCGGCAGAAGGTGATCGTGCCGACGTGGGGATCGTCCATGATCTTGAAGGCGAGCATGGAGAAGGGATCGGTATCCGTCGGGTGACGGACGACCGGCTCCTCGGTCTTGAAGTCGATGCCTTCCACGTCGCCGCGATCAGCCGGCGAGGGGAGGTAATCCACCACCGCGTCGAGCAGAGGCTGCACGCCCTTGTTCTTGAAGGCCGAACCGCAGAGCACCGGATGGAAGGCGCGCTGCTGCACGGCGCGACGCACGAGCTTGTGCATCGTGGCGGCGTCCGGCTCGGTGCCGTCGAGATAGGCCATCATGGCCTCGTCATCGAGTTCGACACAGGCCTCGACCAGCTTGGCGCGATACTCGACGGCCTGGTCCTTGAGCTCCTCGGGAATCTCGACCTCGGAGAAGTCGGCGCCCAGGGTCTCACCGGACCAGACGATCGCCTTCATCTTGATGAGGTCGATGACGCCCTTGAAGCTGGACTCGGCACCGATCGGCAGCTGCAGGCAGACGGGCTTGCCGGCGACGCGGTCGATGATGTCGGCAACGCACTTGAAGAAGTCGGCGCCGATCTTGTCCATCTTGTTAACGAAGACGACGCGCGGAACGTCGTACTTGTCGGCCTGGCGCCAGACGGTCTCGGTCTGGGGCTCGACGCCCTGGTTGCCGTCGAGCACGCACACCGCACCGTCGAGCACGCGCAGGGAGCGCTCGACCTCGATGGTGAAGTCGACGTGGCCGGGGGTGTCGATGATGTTCAGGCGCTTCTCGCGCCAGAAGCACGTCGTCGCGGCGGACGTGATCGTGATGCCGCGCTCCTGCTCCTGCTCCATCCAGTCCATGGTGGCGGCGCCGTCATGGACTTCGCCGATCTTGTGCGACTTTCCGGTGTAGTAGAGGATCCGCTCCGTCGTCGTGGTCTTCCCGGCATCAATGTGGGCCATGATGCCGAAGTTGCGGTAGTCCTCGATCGCGTGCGTGCGGGGCATCGGATTGCTCCTGAGAGACGGCGGAACCGCTTACCAGCGGTAGTGCGAGAAGGCGCGGTTGGCTTCAGCCATCCGGTGCGTATCTTCCCGCTTCTTGACGGCGTTGCCGCGGTTGTTGGCGGCGTCGAGCAGCTCGGCAGAGAGACGCTCAATCATGGTGCGGTCGTTGCGCGACCGGGCGGCCTGGATCAGCCAGCGGATGGCGAGGGCCTGGCGGCGCTCGGTCCGAACCTCGACGGGGACCTGGTAGGTCGCACCGCCGACGCGCCGGGAGCGCACTTCGATCATCGGGGCGACGTTGTCGAGCGCGGCGCGGAACACCTCGATCGGGTTGGCGCGAGCGCGGTTCTCGACGATGTCGAAGGCGCCGTAGACGATCCGCTCGGCGGTCGACTTCTTGCCCTCGTACATGATCGAATTCATGAACTTCGTCAGCACCACGTCCCCGTACTTCGGGTCCGGGATGATCTCACGCTTCTCGGCAGAGTGGCGACGGGACATCTCTTAAACTCTCAAACGAGTAGTTTTTAAGCACCTCGCGCAGGCCGCCTTGGCTCTCTTGATGAAGCCGGCGACATCCTTACGAGGCCGTGGAAAGGCCGTTGCGCGACCGGATAAAGTCCGGCCGGCGATCTTACTTCGGACGCTTGGCGCCGTACTTGGACCGACGCTGCTTCCGATTCTTCACGCCCTGCGTGTCGAGCACGCCGCGCAGGATGTGGTAGCGCACACCCGGAAGATCCTTCACGCGGCCGCCGCGGATCATGACGACCGAGTGCTCCTGGAGGTTGTGACCCTCGCCCGGGATGTAGCCGATCACCTCGAAGCCGTTGGTCAAACGGACCTTGGCGACCTTACGAAGGGCCGAGTTCGGCTTCTTCGGGGTCGTCGTGTAGACCCGGGTGCAGACGCCGCGCTTCTGCGGGCAAGCGTCAAGCGCCGGAACCTTGTTGCGGCTCCGCTGGATCTTCCGCGGCTGGGCGATCAGCTGGTTGATCGTCGGCATCCTGTGCCCTCTTCCTCGGTCACCTTGGTCGGACTGCGTTGAGCAGTCCGCAAAACGAATATGCGCCGGAGGTCCTGTCACAGACCCTCGGCGCGGTGTGGGCAGAGGAGCACGCCCGAAACGAACGCGCTCGTACCTACGGATCTGACTTAGAGCGTCAGGCGATTTGAGCCTTCGGATCGCTCGGGGCGATGGCGGCGCCCGGGGTCATACCCAAGGGCCGTCGGCAGCCAATGGCCGTCCGAAGTGGCGCGCTTCTAGCCTCGGTTAATGCGCAGGTCAATGCGTCCGGCGCGATATTCTTGCGATCGGCGCGCCTGATATCTTGCAGCCTGCGGCGAAGCTTAGCGCAATTCGGTCAGGTGGTCTCGTCGACTGACGGCACCCCGAATCGATTCGGGCCGGTATCGGCTCGGCGGGCGAGCAGGGCGCCGAACCGGATGCAGTGCGCGAATTTTTCGAGGCGGCATGCGGCGAGCAACGTGATGGACGACGTCATTCCCGCAACCATCCCGATCAGCGCGGTCGGCAGCGGCGCCAGGAATATGAGGTTCCGTCACCTGGACAGGTTCACGTCGTGGCAGTGCTCGATCGCCCGAGCGAGGCTGCACCACAGGATGGCCACGGGCCCGATCATGTTGATGAGCGTGAGGGCGCGCAAGAACAGATTGACGACCAGGAGCACGAGGAAGCCGAACAGCCAGTCGTCGCGGCGCCCGATCCGGCCCTCCGGGCTGAGATGGAAGGCGAGCCAATCCCGCTCGGTCGACAGCTGCGCGAGGGGGGAGCGAGAATCGGCTCGGCGCCCGGGACGGCATAGATCTGGTGCGCGTTTCCCTGTTCCGCCACGGAATCGACCGCCTACCCGACGCGTAGCGCCGATCCCCCCAGGTCCGGGGCGGCGAAGCGATTGCGCTGTCCGTCGTCTCCCGCGATCACGCCCGGCGCTTTCGCCCCGGGCGCCGCCAAAACCTTTCCGCGCATCCACCATCTCTCCCATTCGCGCACCCGGTGCGATCGGGACGCAGGAACCCGAAAGATGTCCCGGGGGAAGATTGGCGATCGCCTATGCCAAGTGGACTATTGGCGAGCGTACGCGCAGATCCCAATCGATCCGAATTGATGTGTTCAGCCTCATAATTGGTGCCGGGAGGCGGATCGTTTAATAATGAAGATATTCGCGGAGCGATCCACGATCTGCTCCCGTGATCCGGCACCTGGCACACGACGGAAGACCTCGCCCTTGCCGCAGCGGCCGCGCGATTGCGGTCTCGACCGCATTACGGAGCAGCGGCGCGAAGGGCCGCAAGACCTCATCGGTCCACCGCAAAAATTTCATCACTTCGTTCGGGCCATTCCTGCGCCTTCATCCTCAAAACGACAGAATCAAGAGAATGATCGGCTATTGATTTTCCCGTTCGTCCGGCGGATCTTCATCGGCGCAACGCGTCTCGATGGCGCAACTGCTTACGATCATGACCCGCACCGATCCCTTCTTCGTTCGATGTCCTGGCCGCGTCGTTCCGCCCGGCGGATGACCGGGCGGCGATCGGGATGCCGGCCGCCCCGATGAGACACGAGCGCGGCGATCCGGCTCCACCATAGCTCCACGCGAGAAGCCGGCGCGAACGGGGCGCAGTGGCGCGCCGTGTCTGGGGCGCGAATCGCTCGGCTCCGGCGGGGGGCCACCGGCCTCACCACGCGCCCTCCAGATCCTGAACGCACCCGATTCGGCCTTGGCGGGCGCGGAATTCCCTTCACCCGGAGACATCCATGCGTCGCTTGCTCACCTTTGCCCTTGCAACACTCCTCTCGGTCGGCGCCGCACAGGCCGACCGCCTCGACGACATCAAGAAGGCGGGCGTGCTGCGCGTCGCCACCTTCGACAGCAACCCGCCTTTCGGCTTCGTCGACCCGAACACGAAGCGGCTGGCCGGGCTCGATGTCGATTACGCCCAGGCGATCGCCGACAAGATCGGCGTGAAGCTGGATCTCCGGCCGACCAACCCGGCCAACCGCATTCCGCTCTGACCTCCGGCAAGGTCGATCTGGTGCTGGCGAACTTCACCATCACGGAGGAGCGGGCCAAGCAGCTCGATTTCAGCATCCCGTATTTCGCCTCCGGTCAGCAATTCCTGGCCAAGAAGGGCACGCTCACCGCGGCCGAGCAGCTGAACGGCCTGCGCATCGGCGCCGACAAGGGCACCACCAACGAGATCGTCCTACGCCGCGACTTCCCGAAGGCGACCGTGGTGGCGTTCGACGACACGCCCTTCGCCTTCGCGGCCCTGCGCAACGGCAACGTCCAGGCGATCACGCAAGATGGGCCCAAGCTCGTCGGCCTGCTCGCCAAGGTCCCGGATAAGGAGAATTACGAGGTTCCGGCCTTCTCGATCTCGAACGACTATATCGGCGCCGGCCTCCCGAAGGGTGAGACCCGTCTCCGCGATGTCGTGAACGAGACCCTCCGGGAGCTGGAGGCCATGGGAAAGGCGGCGGCGATCTACGATCGCTGGTTCGGCCCGAACACGACCCAGCCGCTGCCGCGCCTGTTCCGGATCGGCGACCACAGCTAGCCGCCCGGTGAGCCTCTTCGGCGATCTCCTGGCGCCGCGCTACCTGATCTGGCTGCTGCAGGGTTTCGGGGTCACCCTGGCCCTGTCGGCCGCGGTCTGCGTCGCCGGGACCGGGCTCGGCCTCGCCCTCTGCTGCCTGCGCGAGACGGGGGGCCGGCTCGCCGGGGCGGGAATTGCGGGCTTCGTGGGCCTCGTCCGGAACACGCCGCTCCTGGTGCAGCTGTTCTTCTGGTACTTCGGCACGGCCGCGCTGATGCCGGCCTGGCTCACCGCCTGGCTGAACAGCCCGCACAGCCTGCACCTGGGGCCGGCGGCCCTGACATGGCCCGCCTACGAGACCCTGGCGGGGTTCCTCGGGCTGACGCTCTACGCCGCCGCCCACATCGCCGAGGAGTGCCGCGCCGGCCTCAACGGCGTCCGGGCCGCCCAGCGGGAGGCCGGCTTGGCCCTCGGCCTGACCGATCTCCAGGTCTTCCGCCACATCGCCCTGCCGCAGGCCCTGCGCATCGCCTGGCTGCCGGTGGTCGGCCAGTACCTTAACACGATCAAGAACACGTCGCTGACCATGACCATTGGCCTCGCCGAGCTGTCCTACGCCACGCGGGAGGTGGAGACCGAGACCTTCCTGGCCTTCCAGGCCTTCGGCATCGCGACGCTCCTCTATGTCGGGGCCGTGGCGGCGGTCGAGGCGGCCGGCCATGCCGTCGCGCGCCGCGACCCGGCGGGAACCGCCCGCCGGTGAATCGCGCCGTCATCACCGACAATCTCGGCTACCTGCTGGCCGGCGCCTGGCCGGACGGCCCGGTGGGCGGCCTGATGCTGACTCTGATTCTCTCCGCCGAGTCGGGCCTCGCTTCGGCCATGCTGGGGCTCGTCCTGGGGATCGCCCTGGCGATGAGCCGCGGCCGGACGCGGCGGGCACTGACCCTGGGGCTCGGGCTGTTCCGGGCCGTCCCGATCGTGATGCTGATCTTCTGGAGCTACTTCCTGCTGCCGATCCTGTTCGGCGTGTCGATCCCGGAGACCGGGACCGTGGTCACCGCCCTGTCGCTCGTGGGCGGTGCCTACCCGTCCTACGCGGTGGCGGCGGGAATCGAGAGCATCGGGCGCGGCCAGTGGGAGGCCGGGCTGGCGCTGGGTTTCGGCCGTTGGCAGGTCCTGCGGTACCTCATCCTGCCCCGGGCGCTGCCGGCCATGGCACCGTCCTTCGTCAATCAGTGGACCGCCCTGATCAAGGACACCGCGCTCGCCTACGTGGTCGGCGTGCCCGAACTCACCTTCGTGGCGACGCAGGTGAACAACCGCGCCATGGTCTATCCCACCGAGATTTTCCTGTTTGTCGGCGCCGTCTACGGATGCCTCTGCCTGCTGGTCGACCGGCTCGCCGCGCTGCTGACGAGGCGGCGTCGCCTACCGCGCGCGGGCAGGGCCTGACAGCGAACCTCACATCCTCGTCTCCGCGCGATTCGGATGCGTCGCCGCGGGCGCAGCGCGACCGCAGCCGAGGACGTGCCGAGCCCGCAGCGTGCCGGATCGGGGCAGGGGCCCGGCATCACGGTCTACGGAAGATTAAAACGAACCGTCGAAATGTCCCGGTCGTCGGGCGGCCCGCGGGCTGCCTCAGTGCGTATCGAGGATGTTGCGTATGGGTTGCGTCGCGGTCAGCAACGTCGTCCCCTTCCGGCGGATCGCCCCCGCCTCCGCGGCAGGCGAGCGGGATGCGCGCAACCGCCGTCGCAGCGAGCAGCGCGCGCTGATGGATGCGGTCTACGCCACCGGCAGCATGATCGTCGCCGCCGAGGATCGCGAGATCAAGCTCACCGCCTCGCGCCTGCAGGTCTACGGCTTCCTGACGATCGAGGAGGTCACCGAGGATGGCGGGATGCGGCGTCTGCGCCCGTCTGAGGCGATTCGCGCCCGGTCCGAGCGCCCCTGGCGCCTGTCGAAGCCGGCCTTCGGCGGCGCGGTGACGATCCCGAGCCTTGACGATTTCCTGTTCGAATCGGCCGGCCAGCCGTTCTGAGTCGCCCGGTCCCCACCCGACTCACCCGCCGCGCGTGCGGCGGATATCGCCGTTGCCCCGCTGCCGTATGATCGAGCGGCTGCCGAGGAATGGAGATGGCCCGAGCCATCGACTCGGCTGGCGCCCGGCGCTAAGCCGTTGACAGGCAGCGACCGAACGGGGCGCGGCGCCCGAGCCCGGATCGCCCCGGCAACGCTCGGCCGGCCCGGCGATTTTGCAGCGATCGGCTTGCCATCGCAGCCCACCCGTAGTATCCGCCCGGCCTTCGCGACATTTTCCATGGGTGCTCGCACCCTGTGAACGCGGTGACCGCGCCGGCGTCTCTGACGCCGCAAGCGCGGTCTATACCATGAGCCGGGGACATCAGATCCCCATCAGGCGTCGTCCGCCGGGCAATACCGCCCGCGTGCGGAAACCCGCCTGAAACAAGGAGTCACGCACGTGATCCAGATGCAGACGAATCTGGACGTCGCCGACAACTCTGGTGCACGCCGTGTGATGTGCATCAAGGTTCTCGGCGGGTCGAAGCGCAAGTATGCCGGGGTTGGCGATGTCATCGTCGTGTCGGTCAAGGAGGCGATCCCGCGCGGTCGCGTCAAGAAGGGCGACGTCATGAAGGCGGTCGTCGTTCGCACGGCCAAGGCCGTGAAGCGCGTCGACGGGTCGGTGATCCGCTTCGACAAGAACGCTGCGGTCCTGATCAACAATCAGAAAGAGCCGATCGGCACCCGCATCTTCGGACCGGTGCCGCGCGAGCTGCGCGCGCGCAACCACATGAAGATCATCTCTCTGGCGCCGGAGGTGCTGTAATGGCCGCCAAGATCAAGAAGGGCGACAAGGTCGTCGTACTCACCGGCCGCGACTCGGGTCGCTCGGGCGAGGTCATTCAGGTTCTGCCGAAGGAAGGCCGGGCTTTCGTGCGCGGCATCAATTTGATCAAGAAGCACCAGAAGCAGACGCAGAACCAGGAAGGCGGGATTATCTCCAAGGAGGCCGCCATCCAACTCTCGAACATCGCGGTCGCCGACGCCAACGGCAAGCCGACCCGCGTGGGTTTCCGCATCCTCGAAGACGGGCGCAAGGTCCGATTCGCCAAGAGCACGGGGGATCAGATCGATGGCTGAGGCCGACAAGAACGCCTACACCCCGCGCCTGCGCAAGCACTACGACGAAGTGGTGCGCCAGAAGCTGATCGAGGAATTCGGGTATAAGAACCCGATGCAGGTCCCGCAGATCGAGAAGATCGTCATCAACATGGGCGTCGGCGAGTCCACCGCGGACTCCAAGAAGGCGACCGTGGCGGCCGGCGACCTCGCGCTCATCGCCGGTCAGAAGCCGGTGATCACCCGGGCCCGCAAGGCCATCGCGACCTTCAAGGTCCGCGAGGGCATGCCGATCGGCTGCAAGGTGACCCTGCGCAAGCAGCGCATGTACGAGTTCATGGATCGCCTGATCACGATCGCGCTGCCGCGCGTCCGCGATTTCCGCGGCCTGAACCCGCGCTCGTTCGACGGGCGGGGCAACTACGCTCTCGGTCTCAAGGAGCACCTCGTGTTCCCGGAGATCTCCTACGACAAGGCCGAGCAGATGTGGGGCATGGACATCGTCGTGGCGACCAGCGCCAAGACCGATGCCGAGGCCAAGGCTCTGCTCGCCGCCTTCCAGTTCCCGTTCCGGCAGTGAGGCCCTCGCGCCTCATACGCGGACACCGGAGATAGACCACATGTCGAAGAAAAGCTCAGTCGAGAAGAATGAGGCCCGCAAGACGCTGGTGAAGCGTTTCGCGGCCAAGCGGAAGGCGCTCCTCGAGATCGCCAACAACGACGCCCTCGAGATGGAGGAGCGCTTCGAGGCGCGCCTCAAGCTCGCGGAACTGCCGCGCAACTCGTCGGCCACCCGCATCCGCAACCGCTGCGGCATGACCGGCCGCCCGCGCGCGTTCTACCGCAAGATGGGCATCTCGCGCATCGCGCTGCGGGAGCTTGGCAACCGGGGCCTGATCCCCGGCCTGGTCAAGTCGAGCTGGTAAGGAGGTCCCCATGGTCAACGATCCCGTGGGCGACATGCTCACCCGCATCCGCAACGGCCAGCTGCGCCGTCGCAACGTCGTTCAGACGCCCGGCTCGCGCCTACGCGCCAACGTCCTGAACGTGCTGAAGTCCGAGGGTTACATCCGCGATTACGCGGCGACCGACCTGGGCAACGGCCGCACCGAGTTCGCCATCGAGCTCAAGTACTACGACGGTCGCCCGGTGATCCGCGAGATCAAGCGCGTGTCGAAGCCCGGCCGTCGGGTCTACTCGTCCGTCGGCGATCTGCCGCACGTGGCCGACGGCCTCGGCGTCACCATCGTCTCCACCCCGCAGGGCGTCATGGCCGATCACGAGGCGCGCGAGCGCAACGTCGGCGGTGAAGTGCTCTGCACCGTATTCTGATCGGGACGGAGGAGGTTATCCCATGTCTCGCGTAGGCAAGAAGCCCGTTCCCGTGCCGGCCGGCGTCACCGCCACCGTCACCGGCCAGACGGTGAAGATGAAGGGCTCGAAGGGCGAGCTGCAGTTCGACGTTCCCGCGCTGGTCAGCGTGGCGATGAAGGACGGCGCCATCGAGGTCCAGCCGATCAACCAGTCCAAGCCGGCGCGCTCCCTCTGGGGCACGTCGCGGGCTCAGATCGCCAACATCGCCGAGGGCGTGTCGAAGGGCTTCGAGAAGAAGCTCGAGATCACCGGCGTCGGCTATCGTGCGGCGATGGCCGGCAAAGCCCTCAAGCTGTCGCTCGGCTACAGCCACGACATCGAATACGCGATCCCCGCCGGGATCACGATCGTTACCCCGAAGCCCACCGAGATCACGATCTCCGGGATCAACCGCCAGCAGGTCGGTCAGGTCGCCGCCGAGATTCGCGAATACCGCGGACCCGAGCCCTACAAGGGCAAGGGCGTGAAGTACGCGGGCGAGTTCATCTTCCGCAAGGAAGGCAAGAAGAAGTAAGGAGGGCATCATGTCTCGCAAGCTCGAAGCCCTCGATCGCCGCAAGGCGCGCGTCCGTCGCGCGCTGCGGGCGGCCGCCAACGGCCGTCCGCGGCTCTCGGTGTTCCGCTCGTCGAAGCAGATCTACGTGCAGGTCATCGACGACGTCGCCGGCAAGACGCTGGCCGCCGCCTCGTCGATCGACAAGGCGCTCAAGGGTGATCTCAAGACCGGCGCCGACGTCGCCGCCGCCACCGCGGTCGGCAAGCTCGTCGCCGAGCGCGCCAAGGCCGCGGGTGTCACGAAGGTGATCTTCGACCGCTCCGGCTACATCTATCACGGCCGGGTCAAGGCCGTGGCCGAAGCTGCCCGCGAGGGCGGCCTGGAGTTCTGAGGAACTCCTTCCGCGCGGCGTAAGACCCGCGCGGCCATCCTCTCCCGTTTCCGGTGAGGGGAATCGAGCGAGCGGGTCGTCCGATCCGCGCTAGTGAGATAGGTTAGGCAACATGGCACGTGAACGGGAAGGCGGGGGCCGCGGCCGCCGCGATGAGCGCGAGGAGCGCGACAGCGAATTCGTGGACAAGCTCGTCCACATCAACCGCGTCGCCAAGGTGGTGAAGGGCGGCCGTCGCTTCGGCTTCGCGGCCCTCGTCGTCGTCGGCGACCAGAAGGGCCGCGTCGGCTTCGGCCACGGCAAGGCCCGTGAGGTGCCTGAGGCGATCCGCAAGGCGACCGAGGCGGCCAAGCGCGGCCTGATCCGGGTGTCGCTGCGTGAGGGCCGGACCCTCCACCACGACGTCAACGGTCGTCACGGCGCCGGCAAGGTGATCCTCCGCGCGGCTCCGCAGGGTACCGGCATCATCGCCGGCGGCCCGATGCGCGCCGTGTTCGAGACCCTCGGCATGCAGGACGTCGTCGCCAAGTCGCTCGGCTCCTCGAACCCCTACAACCTCGTGCGCGCCACCTTCGAGGCGCTCAAGAACGAGGACAGCCCGCGCTCCGTGGCGGCCCGCCGCGGCATCAAGGTGTCGAGTCTCCAGGCCCGTCGCCGCGACGCCGATCCGGCCGACCAGTCCGAAGCTGCGGTCGCGTAAGGGGAGGGTCCGATGGCACAGAAGACCGTCCGTATCGAACAGATCGGCTCGCCGATCCGCCAGGAGGCCAGCCAGCGCCAGACGCTGATCGGCCTCAAGCTCAACAAGCTCCACCGCGTGTCCGAGCTGGAGGATACCCCCTCCGTGCGCGGCATGATCCGCAAGGTTGCGCACCTCGTGCGCGTCCACGGCGACGTGGCGTGAGGAGGTTCCGATGAAGCTCAACGAGATCAGCGACAATCCCGGCGCAACCAAGAATCGGATGCGTGTCGGCCGGGGCATCGGCTCCGGCAAAGGCAAGACCGCCGGCCGCGGCGTGAAGGGTCAGAAGGCCCGGACCGGCGTGTCCATCAAGGGCTTCGAGGGCGGTCAGATGCCGCTGCATCGTCGCCTGCCGAAGCGCGGCTTCAACAACCTCTACGCCCAGGACCTGAACGAGGTGAATCTCGGTCGGATCCAGGAGGCGGTGGACGCCGGCAAGCTCGACAAGGCCGCGACCGTGACGATCGAGAGCCTCGTCGCGGCCGGCATCATCGCCCGTCCCCGCGACGGCGTGAAGCTGCTCGGCGTCGGCGAGCTGACCGCGAAGCTCAGCTTCGAGGTCACCCGGGCCTCCAAGTCCGCCATCGAGGCGGTCGAGAAGGCCGGCGGTTCGGTCACGGTCGCGTTCGCGACGGGCGTGTCCCACCGCGGCGGTTCCACCGCCGAGGCCACGGCCTGACGGCCGGTCTAGGGGCGACGCTGGGACCCGTTGCACGGTCTCCGCGGACCCTTTAAGCCGATCCTCCGAGCGGCGGCCCTGCGACCACGCGGGCCGCCGTTTTCATTTCATCCGGGCATGCTTGGCCCGGCGACACTCCCAGGACGCGACGCTTATGGCCTCAGCAGCCGAGCAGCTTGCCGCCAACCTCAACTTCGGGGCGATCGCCAAGGCCGATGAGCTGAAGAAGCGCATCTGGTTCACCCTGGGCGCCCTCGTGGTGTTCCGGCTGGGCACCTACATCCCGATTCCCGGCATCGATCCGGAGCAGTTCGCCCGCAACTTCCAGCAGCAGGCCGGCGGCGTGCTCGGGCTGTTCAACATGTTCTCCGGCGGTGCCGTCGAGCGCATGGCGATCTTCGCCCTCAACATCATGCCGTACATCTCGGCCTCGATCATCGTTCAGCTGCTCACCTCGGTGATCCCGAGCTTGGAGGCGCTGAAGAAGGAGGGCGAGTCCGGGCGCAAGGTCATCAACCAGTACACCCGCTATCTCACGGTGGTGCTGGCGCTGGTGCAGTCCTGGGGCATCGCGATCGGGCTGCAGAGCTCCTCGGCCGCGATCGATCCCGGCCCGTTCTTCCTGGCCTCGACGGTCATCACGCTGACCGGCGGCACCCTGTTCCTGATGTGGGTCGGCGAGCAGATCACCTCGCGCGGCATCGGCAACGGCTCGTCGCTGATCATCTTCGCGGGCATCGTCGCCCACCTGCCGGTGGCGATCGCGGGCGCGCTGGAGCTGGGCCGCACCGGCGCGCTCTCGCCGGTGATCATCCTGGGCGTCGCCGTGGCCGCCGTGGTGCTGGTCTACTTCATCGTGTTCATGGAGCGCGCACAGCGCCGCCTCCTGATCAACTACCCGAAGCGGCAGGTCGGCAACCGGATGTACGAGGGCCAGACCTCGTTCCTGCCGCTGAAGCTCAACACCTCGGGCGTCATCCCGCCGATCTTCGCCTCGTCGCTGCTGCTCCTGCCGGCCACGGCGGCGAGCTTCTCGGCCAATGGCGGCAGCACCGGCTGGCTCGGTACCGTCACCGCCTATCTGGGCCACGGAACGCCGCTGTTCATGGCGCTCTACGCGGCTCTAATCATCTTCTTCACGTTCTTCTACACCGCGGTTGTGTTCAACCCGCAGGAGACGGCGGACAATCTGAAGAAGCATGGCGGCTTCATCCCGGGCATCCGTCCGGGCGAGCGCACCGCGGCCTTCATCGACAAGGTGCTGACCCGCATCACGGTGATCGGCGCCCTGTACCTGACGCTGGTTTGCCTGTGCCCGGAGATCCTGTCGTCCTACGCCTCGGCGAGCCTGGGCTTCGGCGGCACCTCGCTGCTGATCGTGGTCTCGGTGACCATGGACACGGTGGCGCAGATCCACGGGCACCTGATGGCGCATCAATACGAAGGCCTCGTGAAGAAGGCCAAGCTGCGTGGCGCCTCGACCACGCAACGCCGCCGCTGACCCTGCTACAGAAGCGGGACGAAGCCACCGACGACCCCGCCTCTGACCCAAAGGTTCGGGTGCCTCCAGGCCCCGGACCGGCTAGAAAAACACGAGACGGGCGATGCCGGGGAGGCTTCGCCACCCGCCGCTTGGGCCCGTAGAGAGTCGGGCCGGACGAGGACAACGCCATGCGCATCATTCTGCTCGGCCCCCCCGGCGCGGGGAAGGGGACGCAATCCGAGCGGATCGTACAGCGCTTCGGCATCCCGCAGCTGTCTACGGGTGACATGTTGCGCGCCGCGGTCGCCGCCGGCACGCCGGTCGGCCTCGAGGCCAAGGCCGTGATGGAATCGGGCGGCCTGGTCTCTGACCGGATCGTGGTCGGCATCGTCGCCGACCGGATCGAGGAGCCGGACGCGAAGCGCGGCTTCATCCTCGACGGCTTCCCCCGCACCGTGGCCCAGGCCGAGGCGCTCAACACCATGCTGTCCGGCAAGGGGCTGAGCCTCTCCGCGGTCATCGAGTTCAAGGTCGACGAGGATGCGCTGGTCGGGCGGATCCAGAAGCGCGCGGCCGAGACGCAGGCCCGCGGCGAGGCGGTGCGCAAGGACGACACCCCCGAGGTGTTCAAGCAGCGCCTGGAGGCCTACCGGGCCCAGACCGCACCGCTCTCGGCCTATTACGCCAAGACCGGCCTGCTCCACACGGTCGACGGCATGCAGCCGATCGATACCGTGACCGCCGAGATCATGACGGTGCTGGAGCCGCACGCGGAACGCGTCGCTTCCTGACGCGATCGTCGGCCGGCCGCGCTATGGCGGCCCGCCGGTTTTTCGCCCGGGTTCGATGGGTTTGGACATACCTTCGGTTGCCTAGACCTCATGCTGCCGGTGAGCCGCGATGAACGGCGCTCTCGGCGTTGCCGGCCCGCGAGGACGAGCCCATTCATCGACGAGTCGGGCCGACCGCACCTCCGCGTTCGCGCCAGCCGTGGAAGACTATCCGGGCTCGATTGACGGTGGCGCGAAGAGCGGCGCGCTCGTCGCATCGTCGGCCGGACGCGTCAGGCGGCTTGCCGGCGGATCGCCCGGTCCCCGTCGAGCCAGGCCAGGGCGCGGGCGAGGTGGTCGGGATCGAGAACGTAATCCGATTGCGCCGGACGCGTCGGATCGAGGGCCCTGCCGTAGCAGACGCCGTAGCGATCACCGCGCGCCGCCGCGAGGTCGAGGTAATACGAATCGGTGAAGGTTTCCGGAGCGAGATAGAGGATCCGCGTGCCCGGTCAGCCGAACAGCCTATTCACCATCGCGGCGCTCATACGGCTCATAGGATTCCGCTCCGGCTCAGGCAGCCTCCGAGCCGCGCCGAACGCGGCGGCAGCTCGGAGGCGCATCCGTGATCAGTTCGTCTTCGGATCGGCGACCGTGAACGCGAAGGTGGCCGAATAGGTGTCCGTGTCGGCCAGCGCGGGGGTCTGCGAGGGGGCGACGCGGTGATTGACTGCCAGCACCTGCGGGCCAGCCGCCCGCAGCGGGACCGTCGCTTCGCCGGCGGCGTCCGTCGCAGCCCGAGCCTGATCCGCCTCGCTCTTGAAGGTCGCACCGTCGGTAGCGACGACGTCAGCCCCGGAGAGCGGGCGCCCCTCGAACAGGACACGGACCCGGATCGCGCCCTTGGCGGCATTCGGCGCTTCCAGCGGCACGATCTCCAGCGGCTGGCCGACGACCCGATCCCACGGGGCGGTCGGGCCAACCGCCGCCTTGGCGTACTTGACCGACCACTGGCTCTTTTCGCCCTCCGGCACCATGCGCTTGCTGGCATTGCGATAGCTGCCATCCGCCAAGCGGACCCAGTAGCCGTTGTCGTAGGCCGCCGCGACCAACGCGTCGCCGCTCAAGGTCGCGCGCAGAACCGGCACCGCCCCCGGCTCCGCCTGCACGGTGAGCCCGACCGTCCGAGACGGCTCATAGGCGATGAGGCCGGTGAGCTTACGGGCCGCCGGCATCTCGGGTTCGTGCGGATGCCCATACTGGACCATCACGCTGCCCGGACCGGGCGAGAGCCACAGATCGTGGGCGGCGGCCGGTCCGGCGAGGGCGACGGATGCGGCGGCGAGAAGGGCGATACGGATCATCGTTACAGGTCCTCCGGTGACGTAGGGGCAGCCTAACCTGGTAACCGCTCGTCTTTCAAAGCGGATGATGGAGTCTCACCCGTTGCGGACCAGGCGAGGGCCGCAAACCGCCGGATTTGGCCGCCCGGTCCTTTCGGCCCCGCCCCGACGGGTTACACAGGTCTGGATTCGCAGCTCGCCTCGCCGCGGAAAGCGCAGGCTTGCTCTTTGATCGAAGGCTCGACCGATGCAGCCAGGCAGCGTCATCCTGGGGCCGCTCAGCGGAGCCCGGGATCTAGAGCCGCCGACCTGTCAAACTCTGCCACCGACAGCGGTTCCGGATTGCCGCCATCGGCGTCCCCTCCGGGCCCGGGCTCGCCTGCGGCGTCTCGGAACGACGGCGCGGGGTATCAGGACCTGGGCCTCGCTCTTCGGAAGATGAATCGTCCAACCTGCGTAACCGGAAGCAGGCCCCCGGAGGCTCCCTTGCCGAAGGCGACGCCCCCGCCCGGTTCACCGCCCAACCGGCATGCGGGGACCGTTGAGCGGCCCCACGAAGACGCGTCACCGGCGTCGCTCCGCCCGCAGGCCCCCGAAGAAATTGACGATGTCCATCGGCAGCGCCCGGCGACCAAACAGGCGGAACGGGTTGCCATCGGTGCGGCCGTCGCGCAGCTCGACCATCGCGGTCATGCTGTTGTAGCGGAACACCATGCGGCGATCCGCAAAGGTGGCCCAGAGCAGGCCGGGGCCGTCCTCCGCGTCCTGGAGGGCGATCGAGCCGGGCTCGGCCTCGGTGAGGATCCCGCCGGTCACGGCCAGGATCACCGGGACGACCTCTTCGGCATTCTCCTCCGCCGCCCGCAGGACCGAATCGGCGAAGGCCCGCAGGGTGGCGCCGTCGCTGGTCAGAACCGACATCTATGTTCCCTCGGGGCGCCGTGTCTGGTCCGCACGCGACGCATGGCGGCACGGCCGATCGTTCACCGGTCGTTGACATCTGGGCCCACGCACGCTAGCAGGCCGTCCTTCGTCCAATCGATCGCTGGTCCGAGGTGCCCTGTCCAGGGCCGCCCCCGGGCCACGTTGTCGTTTGGCGCGCGCAGGGGCCGGCCTCCACCGGACGCGCGCGGCAACTGCCCGGATTTCCGGGCCTCATATGGAGCGTGATTATGGCCCGTATCGCAGGCGTCAACATCCCGACCAACAAGCGCGTCGTCATCGCGCTCCAGTACATCCACGGCATCGGCGCCAAGAAGGCAGAAGAGATCACCCAGAAGGTGAACATTCCCGCCGAGCGTCGGGTCAACCAGCTGACCGACGCCGAGGTTCTCTCGATCCGCGAGACGATCGACCGCGACTACATCGTCGAGGGCGACCTGCGCCGCGAAGTCTCGATGAACATCAAGCGCCTGATGGATCTCGGCGCCTATCGCGGCCTGCGTCACCGCAAGCAGCTGCCGGTCCGCGGCCAGCGCACCCACACCAACGCCCGCACCCGCAAGGGCAAGGCGAAGCCGATCGCCGGCAAGAAGAAGTAACTTTTTGCCGTTGGAAGGCCGTGCTCCGCTCGGCCTTCTGTTCGTCGCGCCGGGTGTCCCGCGAGGGTCCCGGCGCAGGCTCGACCGCCCCGCACGGGCGCGCCGGCCAAGTCCCAAGAAGAATCCCGAGCGCCTGGAATTACGGGCGCGCTTGAAGGAAGAGTGAGACCCGAATGGCCAAGGAACCCCAACGCGTCCGCCGTCGCGAACGCAAGAACATCGTGTCGGGCGTCGCCCACGTGAACGCCTCGTTCAACAACACGATGATCACCATCACGGACGCGCAGGGCAACACGATCTCGTGGTCGTCCGCCGGCGCCATGGGCTTCAAGGGCTCGCGCAAGTCGACCCCGTACGCCGCCCAGGTGGCTGCCGAGGACGCTGCCCGCAAGGCCTCCGAGCACGGCATGCGCACCCTCGAGGTCGAGGTCTCCGGTCCCGGTTCGGGTCGTGAGTCGGCCCTGCGCGCCCTCCAGGCCGCCGGCTTCACGGTCACCTCGATCCGCGACGTGACCTCGATCCCGCACAACGGTTGCCGTCCGCGCAAGCGTCGTCGGGTCTGAACCAACCGGTTTGACGGAGAAGCTCATGACGGGATCGAAGCCGCTTCCGGGCGTGCTGCGTTGGAACCTCGGCGACCTCACGGTCACCGCGCTCAACGACGGCTGGTTTCAGGCCAGCCTCGATCTCGTCACGGGGATCCCGAAGGAGGAAGCCGGCAAGCTGCAGGTCGCGGGCTTCCGCACCGAGCAGCCCAAGATCACGCTGAACGCCTTCCTGATCACCGGCGCCGGCCGCAAGCCGGTGCTGATCGATTCCGGATACGGCGACTTCGCCCCGGTGGAGACCCTGGGGCGGTTCAGCACGGCGCTGGCGCTCACCGGCGTCAAGCCGGAGGAGATCGAGACCGTCCTGATCACGCACCTGCATCCCGACCATGTCGGCGGGCTGGTGACAAACGGGGCGGCCCGCTTCCCGAACGCCGAGATCGTGGTCCACGCCGACGAGGCGGCCCACTGGCTGCCGGACGACGCGCTCTCGCGGGCGCCGGACGAGGCCAAGCCGTATTTCGAGGGCGCCCGCAAGGCGGTGGCGCCCTACGCCAAGCGGATGCGCGAGCATCGCGGGGGCGAGGTCCTGCCGGGCATCACGGCGGTCCACCTGCCGGGCCATACGCCGGGGCATTGCGGCTTCCGCATCGTCTCCGGTGGACAGTCGCTGCTCATGTGGACGGATGTGGTGCACCTGCCCGCGATCCAGTTCAAGAACCCGGAGGCGGGTGTCGGTTTCGACGTCGATGGCGACCAGGCGCGGGCGACGCGCAAGGTCATCATGGACGAGGTGGCGCGCGAGCGGAGCTTCATCGCGGGCGCGCACCTGGAATTCCCGGCGCTCGGCTACGTGGACCGGGACGGGGCGGGCTACCGCTTCGTGCCGGCCCTGTGGGTGGGCGGCGAATAACAGACTTTGCATTCAGGGACCGTTCGGGGCGCCAGGGGGCGGCGCCGGACGGCCGAAGCGCGGGAACGGATGTCGCGGGTCCCGGGCATGGACGAGAGGTAGGATCGTGGTCATTCAGAAGAACTGGCAGGAACTGATCAAGCCGAACAAGCTGCAGGTCTCGACCGGCGACGACCCGAAGCGGGTCGCCACCGTCGTGGCCGAGCCGCTCGAGCGCGGCTTCGGCACCACGCTCGGCAACGCCCTGCGCCGCGTGCTCCTGTCGTCGCTCCAGGGCGCGGCCGTGACTTCGGTGCAGATCGACGGCGTGCTGCACGAGTTCTCCTCGATCCCGGGCGTCCGCGAGGACGTCACCGACATCGTCCTGAACATCAAGACCATCGCGATCCGGTCGCAGACCGATGCGCCCAAGCGCATGACCCTGCGCAAGACCGGCCCGGGCACCGTCACGGCGGGCGACATCGGCACGGTCGGCGACATCCAGATCCTGAACCCGGAGCTGGTGATCTGCACCCTGGACGACGGCGCCGAGATCCGCATGGAGTTCACGGTCGCCACCGGCAAGGGCTACGTCCCGGCCGAGCGCAACCGCCCCGAGGACGCGCCGATCGGCCTGATCCCGGTGGACTCCCTGTTCTCCCCGGTGACCAAGGTCAGCTACCGCGTCGAGACCACCCGTGAGGGCCAGGATCTCGACAAGGACAAGCTGACGATGACCATCGAGACCAACGGCGCCGTGGGCCCGGAGGACGCGCTCGCCTACGCGGCGCGGATCATCCAGGACCAGCTGCAGGTCTTCGTGAACTTCGAGGATCCGCGCAAGGAAGAGGCCGCACCGCTCGCGCCGCAGCTGCCCTTCAACCCGGCGCTGCTCAAGAAGGTCGACGAGCTGGAGCTGTCGGTCCGTTCGGCGAACTGCCTGAAGAACGACAACATCGTCTATATCGGCGACCTGATCCAGAAGTCCGAGGGCGAGATGCTGCGGACCCCGAACTTCGGCCGCAAGTCGCTCAACGAGATCAAGGAAGTGCTGGCCGGCATGGGCCTGCACCTCGGCATGGACATCCCCGGCTGGCCGCCGGAGAATATCGAAGATCTCGCCAAGCGCTTCGAAGAGCATTACTGAGGCGAAGCCGCCTCGGGCCGGACCTGACGGCGCTGATCAGAGCCGTCTGTTTAGCCGATCCGGATCCGGGACTTCGCGGGCACGACGCGAAGTCCCAAAGACATCCCGCCGCGGGGTTATGCGGAACGAATGGCCCCGCTGTTGGGGCGCCCGGCCGTACCGTGGCACGGCGGCCGTGAAGAGAAGGAAGCCAGATCCATGCGTCACGGTTATCGCGGCCGCCGCTTCAACCGCACCGCCGAGCACCGCAAGGCGATGTTCGCCAACATGTCGGTCGCCCTGCTGAAGCACGAGCAGATCGTCACCACCCTGCCGAAGGCCAAGGACCTGCGTCCCGTGGTCGAGAAGCTCGTCACCCTCGGCCGCATCGACAGCGTCCACACCCGCCGTCTTGCCATGGCGCAGCTGCGCGATGCCGACATGGTCAAGAAGCTCTTCGCCGTGATCGGCCCGCGCTACCAGGGTCGTCCGGGCGGCTACCTCCGCATCATGAAGGCGGGCTTCCGCAAGGGCGACAACGCTCCGCTGGCCGTGATCGAGTTCGTCGATCGCGACGTCGAGGCCCGCGGCAAGGATTCCGGCCAGGTCGAGGTCGCCGAGGCGGCCTGAGCCAACGCTCCACCGACCGAACCCAAGAAAGCCGTCCCGGATCGTCCAGGGCGGCTTTTTCGTGCGCGGGCGCGGCTCAAAAAAGAACCCGCCGGCTTGCGCCGGCGGGCATGAAGCAGGGTCCACGTTTCGGTCGGTCGCGGGAGCTCGCCCTGGCGGTCAGTGTCGGCCTGACCGGGAACTCGACCGCGCCGCGGGTCCGAAACCCCTATCCCTGCTGATTCTTGTTGGGCGGATCGTCCTGATCCGGGTCGGCATCACGCCGCCTGCCTGGGAAGATACCGTGATTGCTCATGGTTCACCTCCAGTTCGTAACCCGGAGCGCAACGGCTCCGTGGGAGGTCAATGAGCCGGCAACGGTGTGGTTCCCATGCAATTCAGGGGGACGTGCATCGGCGCTGCATGCCCCGGTGTTTCGGCCTCGGCACTTTGCGCATCCAATCCCATCATTGCGAGCGCAGCGAAGCAACGCAGTGTGGCGCCACGTCTTGTAATGGCGCGCTGCCCTGAGTTGCTTCGCTGCACTCGCAATGACGGTTTAGATCAACCGCGCCCCGAACCCGCCCTGTCCAGCAGTTCCGAGACCCGGCTCGCCAGGTCGGCGGAGCGGAACGGCTTGGTCAGCACCGGCAGATCGTCCGGGATCTGCATCGCCTCGGCATGGCCGGTGAGGATCAGCACCGGCAGGCTGGGGTCGCGGACGCGGATCTCGGCGGCGAGCTCGATGCCGCTCATGCCCGGCATGGCGAGGTCGGCGACGATCAGGTCGAAGCGTCCGGGCGCGAAAGAGCGCAGCGCGGCTTCGCCGTCGCCGGCCTCGGTGGCGTCGTGGCCGAAGCCCGCCAGAAACGAGGCGGTGACGTGCCGAACCTGGGCGTCGTCGTCGACCACCAGGATCCGCGCCGACCGGGCCGCCACCGGGACATCGCCCGGCGCACGCGTCGCCTGCTGGGGCGCTTCGGCCGCGAAGGGGAGGGCGAGCTCGACCCGGGTGCCCCGGCCGACCTCGCTCTCGATGGCGAGCCGACCCTTCGATTGCTGGGCGAGGCCGAACACCATGGCGAGCCCGAGACCGGTGCCCTGGCCCACCGCCTTGGTGGTGAAGAACGGCTCGCAGACCCGGCGCAGGATTTCGTCCGGGATGCCGGTGCCCTCGTCGGAGACGCTGACCCCGAGATAGGAGCCGTCGGCGATCTCCGGGTCACCCGCGATGTCGAGGCGCCGCGTCGCCACCGTGATGGTGCCGCCGTCGGGCATCGCGTCCCGGGCGTTGATGCACAGGTTGAGCACCGCGAGTTCGAGCTGATCCGGATCGACCTGGACGGCGGGCAGCCCCGCGGTCAGCTCCGTGCGGACGCTGACCAGGCCGCCGAGGCTGCGGCCGAACAGGTCGCTCATCCCGCCGATCAGGGCGTTGACGTCGGTGGCCCGCGCCTGGAGGTCGTGGGCGCGGCTGAAGCTCAGGAGTCGCTTGGTCAGGGAGGCGCCGCGCTCGGCCGCGCCGCGGGCGTTCTCGATCAGGCGCTGCACCCGGGGCTGCTCGGCGACCTTCGGGGCGGCGAGTTCCAGGCTGCCGAGGATCGCGGTCAGCAGGTTGTTGAAATCGTGGGCGATGCCGCCGGCCAGCGTGCCGAGCGCTTGCATCTTGTCGGATTGGCGCAGCCGCGCCTCCAGGGTCCGCTGCTCGGTCACGTCCCGCTCGATCACCGCGAGGTGGCTGACCGCGCCGCCGGCGTCGCGGATCGGCACCCGGGTGACGTGGCTCCACAGCTCGGCGCCGACCGGGCCCTCGCTGGTCAGGCTCTCGGCCACCGTGCCGGAGCGGATCGCGGCGGCATCGGCCTCAGCCACGGTGCCGCCCTTCGCGCCGAGCAGGTCGCCCTCGCGCTGCCCGATGCAGCTGAAGACGTCCCGGCCCAGCAGGGTCGCCTTGCGGGCGTTGAGGCGCACGAACCGCCCGTCCGCATCCTTGAAGCTGATCGCGTCCTGGGCGTGGTCGAGCAGCCCGCGCAGCAGCGCCCGCTCGGTGGCGAGGTCTCGGCCGAGGCGATGGCGCTCGAAGGCCTGCCGGACGGTCGAGCGCAGCAGGCTCGCGTCCCAGGGCTTGGTGACGTAGCCGACGATGCCGCCGCGGTTGAGCGCGGCGATCACCGCGGTGATGTCGGCATAGCCCGTGAGCAGGATCGCCTGCGCGTCGTGGAAGGCGCGAGCCTCGGCCAGCAGCGCATCGCCGGTGAGGCCGGGCATGCGCTGGTCCGACAGCACCACGGCGATGTCGGGCTCGGCGTGCAGGATCTCGAGCGCCTCGTTCGGGTTCGAGGTGGTCAGCACCCGGTAGGAATCCTCGAACAGGTCCTCCAGGGCGATCAGGATATCCGGCTCGTCATCGACGGCCAGGATGGTCCCGCGAGGGCCATCGAACCCAGCCCCGCGATCGTGCTGCGCAAGATCGTGCTGTGAATGCGTCTCTGTCACCGAACCGGTGTCCACTGCAGCGGGGAATGCTCGTCCGACCGTGCCTTCACTCATGCGCTGGCCGCCTGCCGCGGAATCCCGATCACGAAGCAGGCTCCCCCGTCCGGCGCCGCCTCCACGGTGAGCGAGCCGCTATGCGCCTGAACGACGCTGTAGGCAATCGCAAGACCCAGGCCGGTGCCTGAACCCACCGGCTTTGTTGTGAAGAACGGCTCGAATATCTTCTCACGCAGGTCTTCCGGGATACCAGGACCAGTATCGCTGATGCGAATCTCGTCGACCTCCGGTGTTGATAGGGTGTTGATCCGGATAATGCCACCCTCCGGCATGGCGTCGGCGGCGTTGCCGAGGATGTTCATCACCACCTGGTTGAGCAGCGCCGGGGTGCAGTGAATCTCGGGCCGGCCGGCGAAGCTGCGCTCCACGGCGATCCGGTCGCCGAGCTTGTGCTGGATCAGCGCCAGCACGGTCTCGATCGCCTCGGGCACGTTGACCAGCGCCCGCTCGCCCTCGTCGAGGCGGGAGAACTTGCGCAGGTTGAGCACGAGGTCCTGGATCCGGGTCAGACCCATCCGCATGGAGCCGACCCGCTGGCGGGCCTTGTCGAGGGCGCGGGTGGCGGCCTCCGGAGCGGCGTTCGGCAGTTCGTTGAGCAGCCGCTCGACCGTGCCCTGGTGCGCCAGGATGAAGGCCAGGGGGTTGTTGATCTCGTGGGCGATACCGGCGACAAGCTCGCCCAGCGAGGCCATCTTGGCGGCCTGGACCAGCTTGGCCTGAGCCTCGGTGATCTGCCGGTTGGCGTCGGCGAGGTCGCGGTTGGCCCGCTCCAGGGCGTCGGCGAGGCGGGCGCGTGCCTCGGAGGCCTCGGCCTCGGCGCGGGCCCGCTCCACCGCCCGTTCGCGCTCGCCGAACTGGCCGGCGATGCGGCGGTCGTCCTCCTCCAGCAGGCGGCGACGGACGAAGCCGCGCACGCGCAAGGCCAGCACCTCGGCATCGGTCTTCGAGACCACGTCGTCGGCGCCGGCCGCGAAGGCCTCGACCAGAAAATCCTTGGCCGGGTCGCTGCCCGCGATGCCGACGAGGTGGAAGCCGGCGCCGGCCGCCTGGCCGGAGCGGCGCTGGCTGATCGCCCGGCACAGGGTCAAGCCGTCATAGGCGTGGCCGAGCAGGTCGACGGTCACGCAATCGAACGCATCCTCGGCGGCCCCGTCGAGGGCGTTAAGCGCCGCCTCCGGCCCGTCGGCGGTGGCGACGTGGTGGCCCTCCTGCCCGAGGAGGCCCGCCAGGAAGGTCCGGTAGGTGAGGCTGCCGTCGATCACCAGGATCCGGCCGCGCCGGAACGCGGCGGCGCCCGGGCCCTCGCCGTCGCCCGACGACCGGCGCTCGCGCAGCAGGGCGCGGATGCGCAGGATCATCAGGTCGCGGTCGGCGGATTTCGGCAGGTAGGCGTCGGCTCCGCTCTCCAGGCCCTTCCGCTCGCCGCCGCCGCCGCCGGTGAGCATCAGGACCGGCAGGGCGCGGGTGCGCAGGGACAAGCGCATCTGCCGGATCAGCTCATCACCGTCCATGCCGGGCAGGTGGTAATCGGCCACCACCAGGTCGGGCTGGGTGCGGTTGAGATGGTCGAGGGCGGCCTCGGCCGAGGGGCAGCGCTCCACCGCGAAGCCGTGGGCCTCCAGGAGGAGGCGCAGCTCCAGGGCCTGCGTCTCCGAATCCTCAACCAGCAGGATCCTGGCGGGCCCATCCTGGGCGCCGGCCTCGCTCCGGCTCACGGCCGCGCCCCGGGATCGGCGAGCCGCAGGACGTGGTCGCCGATCCGGTCGAGGGGCAGGATCGTACGGGCGGCGCCGAGCCGTACCGCCGCGGCCGGCATGCCGTAGACCACCGCGGTGCTCTCGTGCTCGGCGACCGTCTGGGCGCCGGCCCGGTGCATGTCGGCGAGCCCGACGGCCCCGTCCTCGCCCATGCCGGTGAGCAGCACGCCGATCCCCGCGGCGCCGGCCTGGCGGGCGAGGGAGCGGAACAGCACGGTGGCGGCCGGGCGCTGGCCGGAGACGGGCTCGGTGTCGACCACCCGCAGCACGCGGCCCGATCCGATCTCGAGATGGCGGTCGCCGGGCGCCACGTAGACGCGGCCGGGCTCGGCCCGCTCGCCGTCCTGCGCCAGGGAAACCGGAAGGGCCACGACGCTGTCGAGCCAGTTCGCGAACCCCTCCATGAAGGCCGCGCCCATATGCTGGACCACGAGCACCGGCAGCGGGAAGGTCTTGGGCAATGCGCCGATCACCCGGGCGAGCGCCGGCGGGCCGCCCGTGGAGGCCGCGATCGCCAGAAGGCTTGGGGCCTGCCCGGCCAGGTCGGCCGGCGCCGCGAAGGATCCCGAGAAGGCGGCCAGGCTGTTCCGGCCGGCCCATTCGGCGCCGATCGGGCGCCGCCGGATCACCGGGACCTGGGCCATGATCCGCAGCTGGGTGCAGATCTCGCCGGCCACCGCCTCGTAGCCGGCATGGGTGGTGGCCACGGGCTTCTCGACCACCGACAGGGCGCCGGCGCGCAGGGCGTTCATCGAGATCCGCAGGGAGGAATCCTCCACCGAATCGGCGATCACGACGATCGGGGTCGGCTGCTCGGCCATGATCCGGCGCGTGGTCTCGAGACCGTCGATGCCGGGCAGGCGGATATCCATCGAGATCACGTCGGGCCGCACCGTCTGAAGGGCGCCCAGCGCCTCCTCGCCGGAGGCCACCGCGGCGACCAGTTCGAGCCGGGGATCGCGCGAGACGATGTAGCGCAGCAATTCGCGCACGACGAGGCTGTCCTCGACCAGCATCACCCGCACGGGCGTCATAGCAGCTGCCCGATCGTGTCGAGCAGATGGCGCTGGTCGAATTTCTGCTTGGTTAGGTAGGCGTCCGCGCCGAGGTCGAGGCCTCGGGACACGTCGGCGGCATCCCCGCGCGAGGTCATCAGGATCGTCGGCAGCCGGGCGAAGCGCGGGTCGGCGCGCAGCGCCTTCAGCAGGCCGAAGCCGTCGAGGCGCGGCATCTCCACGTCGGCGAGGACCAGATCGACAGGCTCGATCTCGGCGCGCAGCCGATCGAGGGCGTCCTGACCGTCGACGCAGACGACCACGCGGTAGCCGGCGGCTTCCAAGATGCCCTTCTCCAAGGTCCGGGTGGTGATCGAATCGTCGACAACCAGGATGGTCGCCCGCGCGGTGGCGTGCTGTGAGGTCGTCGAACGTGGAGCCTGCGCCTTCGTTCCGGCCGACAGGCCCGCAGATGTCGCACTCGCCCGCGCGGCGAGCCCCTCCGGGTCGAGGACGAGCACCGGCACGTCGCCGGGCAGCACCGCGGTGCCGGCGATCAGGTCCGGATCGGACCCGAAGGACGGCGCCGGCAAGACCAGCAGCGCCTGGACATCGTGCAGGCGCTCGACCCCCAGCGCCAGGCGGCCTCCGCCGGCCCGGAGCAGCACCGCAATCAGGATCGCCGGATCCTGGCCGGCGGCATCCGGGGCGGCGGGCGCCTGGCCCAGGATCTCGGTGAGATCGGTGACCGGGTGGTTGGTGGCCGCCTTGCCGTCGCCGACCCGCAGGATCGTCCGGCCCATGGCCACCGGCAATGCGGCCCGGTCGAGCCGCAGCAGGCGCTCCACGGCGCCGCCCGGCAGGGCATAGGTCCGGCCACCCGCCTCGACCAGCAGCAGGCTGCGCCGCGCCGCCGAGAGCGGCAGGCTGAAGACCAGGGCGGTGCCGGCGGGCTCGCGCGGCTCGAGGCGGACGCTGCCGAGGAGCTGGCGGGCCGCGTCGGCGGCGACCGACAGGCCATAGCCGCGTCCGGCCAGGGTATCGACCGCCTCCGCGGTGGAGAAGCCGGGCTCGAAGACCAGGCGTAGCAGGGTCTCGGGATCATCGGCCTCCCCGGGGGCGAGCAGGCCGCGGGCGCGGGCGGTGGACGCGATCCGGGCCAGGTCCGGCCCCGGCCCGTCATCCGCGACGGTGACCTGCAGGCGCGAGCCGCGCACGGCCACCTCCAGCCCGAGCCGCAGGGCTTCGGGCTTGCCGGCGGCGCGGCGGATCTCCGGGCTCTGCCAGCCATGGCTGAGGGCGTTGCGCAGGGCGTGGAGCAGCGGGTCCTTCAGGGCCTGGAGCAGGCCGCGCTCCACCGGCAGGTCGAGGCCGCGCAGG